>VDFB02078223.1:0-54495 GCA_007258455.2 Sequoia sempervirens
GAGTGCTTACCCTAGGTTAGAGAGAGGAAAATAGATAAAAAAATATATATGATAAATTGACAAGTGCTACAACTTACCACTTTAGATATGAGTTCCTTGATGGACTAAATTCATGAAACATCTCATGCAAGGAAAATTAAATGCTTGATTGAAGGTCATGTAAGTGATAGTACTCACAAAACAAATGAACATAAAACATGAAAAAACTCACAAATAAACTTGATGCCTTGCTAACATGATGCTTGACTAAAATAATATTGCAATAATTATTCTTATTTTTCTCTTGACTAATTTTTTAGGATGCATAATTTCTGAAAATTTCATTAGGTGTTTAAATAGTGAAAAAGACTTGTATTCATTTGCAATTATTCATTTCCTGCAAAATAATTTATAAAGATCCTATAAGTAAATTTAAATTTACAAATATGAAAATGCCAACAATAAAATATTTAAATTTGGGGCAAAGTAGGCTGGTCAAGGACATGGGAACCCTAAACCAGACTTATTTTGAGGCTTTTGATGTCATTAAATGAATGCTTAATATTAATTCTCAATTATATCCTGATCTTTCAAAAAATTACCATAAATTGGAAAAATTATAAGCACAATTAGGTCTAGGCACATAAGAGGGAGCTATACCTAGTGTGAAATTTTCAAGTATAGACAATTTATAATGCTAAATTTATCCACCACTTTAGTGGTGCTGATGTAAGAAGTTGGGTACACAAAAAGGTTAAAAAGTGGAAATGTTTTTGCTATTTTTCAGAATTTGTCACACTTGGACTGAAAAATTGAGGCACTTCCACAATGAATCTTAAAAAAATTCAGTAATATGAAATTTAGCAAATGTTTGAATCTAGTTTCCAAATATGTAAATTATTAAAATACCCAGTTTATAGAAATTACATTTTGATAAGGATCTATAAAAACCACTTTTTAAAAGTCCCTGTTTTTTTACCATACCAAGCAGGTGTACGGACAACACTTTTTGACCCAAATAAAATTATTTTGCTAATTCCTTTTACGAAAAAGAGAGCTAACAACATGAAGTTTGGTCTGAATTTCTTTTTGTAATTTTTGGTTGAATAATTTTATTTTTATTAAATTTTTATTGGCCTTAATTGATGTTTTTTCAAATCAACGTGTACGGACAACATAATTGGACCTAAAAAAACATTTTTTTACTCTTTTTTTTTCATTGTGTAGAGAATTGTCTGAGGATTGATGCCATATAATTTTTTTTACGAGAAACTTAACCAAAAAAAAGTTATTAAAAACAAAAAAAGCCTGATATTTCAAGTTTAAGGACTGGTTTGCTTAGAAATTAATTAAAAAATAGAAAATGTAATCCAATTTTAACAAAAATTATATATTTAGAAAGTAGACATTGTGTTCTCTAATGGGTTTTAATTTTATATACTCATTCAGAAAAAAAGTCCATCATCTATGTTGTCAAAGTTGGACATTCTTCTTCAATCTGCCTTAGTTTTTTAGTTGCAGGTCAAAGGCTAAGGCTCGGATTGCCAAGCCTTTTTCGAGCCTAAAACCAAGGCAGCATGTGGGTTGGGAATTTTGAATTTAAAAAATGCATACACATTTTTACAAAACGTGTATGCGTTCCTTACTTTCTTGATTATTTAAAAAAATAAATACTTTTTAGAAACGCGTACGCATTCTAAAACGCGTACACGTTTTGAGTTCAAAACGAATATGCGTTCTAAAACGTGTACGTGTTTCTAAAAAGTATTTATTTTTTTAAATAATTAATTTTTATGTGTTATAAAATGCGCGCATTTCATAACGCTGCGACGCGTTTGATAGTGCGTTTTTTTAGGATCGGGTACCCAATCCTAAACGCATACGCATTTTTTTAATAACACGTACACATTTCCTACGAGATTTTTTTTTGGGCCGAAACTTCCCCTCTTCGTGTATCCAACTTCTTGCTTTTACCCAGTGAGAGTATAAACTTATGCTCATGCTCAAACTAAAGTAATGATAAGTTAGGAAGGGTCCATTTATAAAAAACATTGGTCTGGTAGAATAAAACTAAATCTCGGGGATGCGTTATCCCCTAGGCTCAAGATCCTATAGAACAAAAATGTGAAGAAAAAGGAACACATGCTCATTAGCTGTAATTAAGCATGAAAAGCACAATGCATACACAATGAAGACATATAATGTAAAATACAAAACACAATGAAAAACATGATGTAAACATGATGCAAACATGATGCAACCATAATGCAAATACACATAAAAAGGGGATTGTCACATCATAGACAAGAAAGTTTTGAGGATTGCTTACTAGGATCCATACCCAAGGCATTAATGAATCATAAGCTAGAAAAAGTACAATGTTCGCTAGGTGACCCATAAAAGGCATCACAAGATAGTGAAATATGATATTTACTAGGTGATCTTGATAAGAAATGACACAGGATACTGAAGTCTAATATTCACTAGGTGAGTTTCTACAATGGTTGCAAATTTAAACACACAAGGGCTAGTGAAGTTTGATATTCACTAGGTGATTTTTTATGTGAACCATACCAAGAATTATAAACAAAACTGATTGTTTGCAAAATAACTCAGATAAGGCACTAAAAAATATGATCAATATTCCATTAACACATCAAAAAATTCTAATTGTGTGAAACAAAGTGGAGCACATACTGTAATCTATGTCCCCACCATAAAGCAATTACTAACACCAACTGAGAGAAATTAACTTTAAGGTAAAATAAAATGATATGTTGTAAGACATGAGAGATTGTTGGGAAACCCTATGCAAAATTATATGTTCCAAACAAAGTTGACTCATGACAAAGGGTTTCCCCCCAAAACAAAGCCATATAATTAATAAGAAAAAGATAGAAAATGAGGGTTCCATGGATTCAGGGTCAGTATAGACAAGAGATAATATAATATGATCATGCTTGGAATTGATATCATTCCCAAAATACTTGTCGAACTACAAACCTAAGGGAGGAATGATACATAAAAACAACATAAAAGGATTTTGGGTCAGCATATAAGAGACCTAAATGTCTCAATCTTTGTATCACTCCCAAAAGGAAATACAAAATAAAAACATGTTCCTAACCTATCTATTTTTTCATCACCTAAAAGGTCATATTTTTCCACATCGCCCCTTAATAGGTTCTTACAAGTCTCTCTTGTTACTATTGCAAACCCTTCCAATACTCCTACTCCCCTAACTACATAGTTACAAAAAAAATTATTTAAGAAAAGGAATTTTGAAGAACATAAAATTCTAGAAAAGGATGTGGTTACTAGCTTTGCAACAAACTCCCCAACCCAAAATGTTAAAAACTACTTCAAGTTTACTATCAAATGTTGTCTTAGGGAGTGTTTATGTAGAAATTTCTCACCCCTTTGCTTAGAAATATTCTAGTGAAGTAATTGAAAAAGAATTTAATATTACTAAATTAAACTTAGGGCCACCTTCAGAAGATAAAAATATTCATAAATTTCACATGTCAACTGCAAGGTTGGTAGAAAGGGTAAAAAAGATAAAAAATCTAAGGATGAGCCTAAGTAATAGATTTTAGGAAGAAATAAATTGATGAAGGCATCACAACCTCTAAGAAAGAAGTCAGTAATTGGTTGATCATAGATAAAATATTGAAAGAAATGATGGACATGGGAATTGAAAGTTTAGTTTTAGAGAAAATCATAGCTCATGCTAATGAAAACATATGTATTATATGAAAAAAGATCATAGAATGAAAGGTCACAACTCCTAGGAAAAACATTCAAGAACATAAAAAGCTATCAAAAGATTGTGATCATTTAAAGCTCATGTTTAAGATGGTTTCCTATTTTTTGCTTTAGATGATCAATCAAATCTTCAAGTTACATATGTTAATATTGTCATAAAAAATTTAAAGAAAGGGTCAAAGAATTATTTAGTGAGAATTTTTTTTGCATGGATAACATGGAAAAATTGAGCACCATTAATGTGTCACTCACTCTAGGGCTAAAATACTTTTTTTCTCAAAATAGGTTGGAATAAATTTGTGGCAAGAAGGCACTACATAGATTATGAACTAACAATTTTATCATTCTAAATTATAATGAGATAGTACATTTTATTAAATCTTTTTGAGCATATAAATCCAAGAACGCTACTCTTCAATCTCATATAAAGAATATAGATGACACTAATAGAGAAGTTGTACCACCAAAATAAAACCTTTTTTTTTGATATGTCAAAGACTTTAAAATCTTGTAACGATTAGAAGTCACCTAAATTTTATGGGACATTTTTAATTTTTCTTGAACTATATATTAAAGATTTAGTTATCTTTAAAGATATAATTATGTAATTGATAGACAAGAGCTATCTCTCATATTTTCCTTGTTAATTATAGTACATTTGGTTAGTAATTTTTGAACACTCAAAATAAAGAATCATGGAAGTCTATGTGCTGCTATTTTCCGTGTTGTCATTTCGTATGCAAGTGAAAGCTATTTTGATATGTTAATATATTCCTATATTAGTTCCACTTTACATCTTTGGTTTGTTTTAAGATAGTAAAATTCTCAAATTACTAATTATTATTTTAAAATTGAATATCTACCTATTATACACTTATATTCACATCTTTACAAATACTTGCATGTGAATTGTTATTATTTCATCATTACTTCTTCTAAATTATCGTATTTTGTTATACCTTAAATTTTTTCTAGTTAAAAGAATATTCTAGTTCTTTCAAAATGTTCTAAATCCTAATTTTTTTTATCATATGAAGGAGATATAACTCTAAAATTTAAAGGAAAGTTATTTTAGTTTTAAAATATAACTTATCCAACTATTGGTGCATTTGTGAATTTAATTTAAAGGAATTATAGAATTAGATTAATAAAATAAAATTTAACAAATTTGTTAACCAATAAAATGAAATAATAATTATTTCATATTCAATATAGAATTCAATTATATTTTCAGCTATAAGTCAAAGTTTTGCTTGGATGAAAGTAATAAAGTAATCATCAGTAGAAATTAGCCAATGTATAGTATAAGAAGAATAATGCAAGAAAGTCCAACTAATTCATGGCATGACATTGAGAAAGACACCCGACTATGGTTTGAAAATATAATTGTGGCCTCCAAAATATAAAACAAGATCAAAATAAACTTTTTGAGGCCTATCTAGTTTCTACTATCTCATTTACCCTAGCAAAATACTATAAACTGCAATGTTCCTGGTAAAGATTTTTCACGTGACTGATGACGTTGGCGCAACATGACCTATCTAGTTTCTACTATCTCATTTACCCTAGCAAAATACTATAAACTGCAATGTGCCTGGTAAACATTTTTCACGTGACTGGTGACGCTAGCGCAACACGCCCTCCAGTACCACGAGGACGGTGGGGAGACTAGACCTCGTGACCTCTTTCCTGCAAAAAAATGCTTTCGCCAATCGAGCTAGGCCCATTGCCCCCAATAGTGCATAAGATTTATAAAAGTTAATAAGTATATTTTTTTTTACATTTTACTTTATTTCTAAAAGATATAAAACTACTATAAATACATCAATAGATAACTAATATATTTTTTTGAAGTCATTTTATTTAAATAAGAGTTACTTTTATTTTACTTTAAAACTTATTTTATTAAATTTATTTATTTATTATTTATTTTACATTTATTTTAAAAATCATCTTTGTGGAAAAATATTTATTTTACTTTTGTATGTAACTCGTAATATTATTTTTTGAAAAGCTTAAATAATGAATTATTTTATTTTATATTTTATTTTATTTTATTTTTATTTTTTTTTTTAGAAAAAGAGGGGTAAAAATTTTATTCAATCAAAACGTAAATACAAAGCAAAAGCAAGAGGCCCACCAAGGCAAGACCACCACAAGAAACACCTAAAACACCCTTACAAATTCATGTCCTCCACTAATAACCTCTCCAGGATCTCAAGGTAATGAGAGGGTAAGACCTCCCTTCCACTAATATCCCAACCATCCACATTCTCAGAAGCCCACTTTGCCAAACAATCAGCCACTTTGTTCCATTCTCTAGGGATATGACAAAAGGAAACAAAATCCAAGGAACTACATAGCTCAGAATCTGTCTGACCACAGAGGCTAATTGCCAACTAACATCACCCAACCTCTGATTGTTCAACATATCCACCACAATCTGAGAGTCAGACTCACAAATGATCCTCCTCCAGCCTAAAGAGCATCCACGTTCAATAGTAATCAAAATAGCAAGAGCCTCCATCAGATTATTAGAGTGCTGACCTTTGTAAATAAAGAAGAAAAACACAGCACCACCATCATTACCTCTCCCAATACCTCCAACACCAGCATGACCAGGGTTCCCACGAGAAGAACCATCAGTATTAATTTTAAGGACCCCCACTGGGGGAGGCGACCAACTCCCATCGCGACAAACACGTTGCCTGACATGACGGGGTCTTCTTCCTGCAATGCCTCCCCTTCTACTGTCCTCCAGGTTCAAATTCCGCAAGATAGCAAGATCACCAGGATCAATATTTTCAGACATATCACATTTAGCAGAAATAGTCTCCTGAAGCCTGCTAATTATCTTCTTCCACAGCTGAAAACTCCCCAAATTGGAGCCACCAAAGACTTTGCGGTTCCTCTCCAACCAAAGGTTCCAGAGGATAAAAACAGGCCCAACAGACCAGGCCACCTGCAAGAAAGGAGTCTTCGCTGGAGGCCTGCCCAAACTCTCCCAAAATTCAATTAGGGAAGAAGCGTGTATACAACCATGCTGCCAAGCCTCCCACCATCTATGCCAAATCTCTCTAGAAAAAGGGCAAAGAAAGAACAAGTGTGAGGTACATTCCTCACTGTGTGAACACAGGAAGCAGATAGAAGGACCCTGGAAACCTCGCTTGCGGAGGTTTTCCCAAGTGAGGCACTTCTTCTGAGCAACCAACCATAAGAAGAAATTGCATTTGGGCCAAGAAAAGTTGTCCCAAACCTTCTTCCACCAGTGCACCTCCGCGGGACCATATAAGTTTTTGTCAAGCATAGCATAGCCTTGGGCCACAGTAAATTTACCATTTGGACTAGGACTCCAAGCCAACACGTCCCTCTCATTAAGGGAGCTGCAGAGCCTACCCTCCAAAATTCTAGTAAGGGTAGCACGATCCTCCTCAGAACCCCCCAAGGGCCACTCTTGCGGGTCCTTCCAACAAGCCACCACCACCTGACCAATACGCTTGACAGTTTTAAAATGCTCCACCTTTATCCAACCAGCCTCAGAGAAAATATGGCAAAGAGGCTGCAGCTGAGGGAAGCTATAAAGAATAGGAGGGTGGCCATCCCAAGAGTCCTGCCAAAACAAAGCATCAGAACCTCTACCACAGATCCAGAAGAGACCCTCCTTAATCAACTGGGCTCCCTTCTTAAGGGTCTCCCAGATACCAGAACCTTTACCCAACAAAACAAGCCGAGGCACATCAAGGCTATCAACACCAGGAAGATACTTGTGGGAAAGAATCTTGGCCCAATCCTGATCCTGATGGTTGCACCACCTCCAGTAAAGCTTGGCAGCCAAGGCCGTGATAGCAAGAGCCATAGACCTAAGACCAAGGCCCCCGGCATGCTTCGGCCTGCAAACCGACTCCCACTTGACTAAACTCCACTTTGAAGAAAGAAGGCTACCAGACCAAAGAAATTTTCGAGACAGAGCATCAAATTCTCGCACAAAGGTGGAAGGGGGAACTTGCACACAACACCTATAAATGGGGAGAGCCTGCATCACAGTCTTAAGAAGAACCACTCTCCCAGCAGAAGATAACCATCTGTACGTCCAATGACTGACCTTACTCCGGAATTTATCCAAAATCCCCTGCCAGTATTCTCTACGCTGAGAGCCCAGAGCCAAAGGGATCCCCAGGTACATCAGGGGAAGAGAACCAATCTGAAACCGAAGGATCCTAGCAATCCTGCTCTGAATGAGCCGAGGGGTATTAAAGAAATAAATGGAGGATTTGTCATCATTGATACTCTGACCTGAAGCCTTCAAATAGATGTCTAAGGCTCTCCTGAAGTTCACTGCCTCACTAATTCTCGCCATGCCCATCAACCCAGTATCATCCACAAACTGAAGATGGGGGAGTAGGGAGGAAGATGATTGTTCCAGCTCCAACCTTGGATAAAACCCTGCCTCACCTGAGACTTAATAAATCTTCCAAGGCCCTCCGCCATGAGAATGAATAAATACGGAGATAGAGGGTCCCCTTGCCGGAGACCCCGAGATGCACTAAACAAGGCAGAAGGTTCCCCATTAATGAGAACAGAGAAGGAGGACGAGGTCACACAACTAAGAACCCACTTAACCCACTCCTCATTAAAGCCAAAAGTCAAGAGGATTTTTTGCAAGAACTCCCAGCTCACCCGATCATACGCTTTTGCCATGTCAAGTTTAATGAACATTGCCCTCTCCTTAGACTGAGCCATAGAATGAATAGCTTCCATTGCTATCACTACACCATCCAAAATTTGTCTTCCTTCAACAAAACCACCCTGCTCATTGGAGATCAGAGTACCGAGGAGTGGTTTGAGTCTCTCCGCAATCAATTTAGTGATGATCTTGTACACAACATTACATAACGCAATAGGCCTGAAATGAACCAACTGATTAGCCCCCTCCTTCTTAGGTATGAGAGCCAAGAAAGTAGAATTCATGGACTTGAGCATCTGTTTGTTCCTATGTGATTCCTGAACCACCTCGAGGAGATCAAACTTTATTATTTCCCAAAACTCCTGAAAGAATTCAATCGGAAACCCATCCGGGCCAGGAGCCTTACCTTTTTTCATATTAAACACCACTTTCTCCAGCTCAGGTAACAAAATAGGACATAAGAGAGCTCCATTCATCTCAGCAGAGACCAGGTGGGGAATACACTCCAAGATGGCCCTCTCCTCAGCCCCAGCTGCAAGAGCCTCCCTAGAAAAGAGATTTGAAAAATAATTGACAGCTTCCCTGGAAATATCAGCATTGGAGGAGAGATGAGCCCCTTCAGGTGAAACCAGAGAGGAGATAGAACAACTCTGCCTCCGAGCCTTAACCGAATTATGAAAGAAAGCAGTGTTCCTATCCCCCTCCTGAAGCCAATCAACACGAGATTTCTGCTTCCAGAAGATCTCCTCCCGAAGCTCCCACTCTTCTAATCCCCTGAGAGCCAAGGACTCAGCTCTACTCAGATCCGAGGTCAACCCTTGGTCCCGAATCTGACGGGTGATGATATCCAACTTGGCCTGAGCAGCCAACTTCTGAGCATGAAGGTTCCCAAAACATTGTTTATTCCATCTCTTAAGTCTGTACTTCACATGTTGAAGCCTCTTGCTGAAAGTAAACATGTGTGTCCCATGGGCAGGCCTCCCCTCATACCACCAATCCACCATAAGATCATGCAGAGACTGATCTCTTAGCCACATTAACTGAAATTTGAAGGAAGGATTTTTGGTGACTCCATAAGCAGTGACAGAGAGCTTGATAGGCCAGTGATCAGAGCCCCTCCAATCAAGAATTTCTGAACTGGTGATCAACCTACTGTTCATCCAATAGCACGAAACCAGAAATCTATCAAGCCTTTCTGAGATGGCCTCAACACCACATCTCCTATTATTCCATGTAAAGACGCCATTGGTTGGCTTCACATCAATGAGATTCAAGGAGCTAATCATATCCCTGAGAAGACCTGCAGAAGGGTCCAGCCTGGCTAACCCCCCTTGTTTTTCGTCCAAGCTAGTAACAGCATTAAAATCACCAGCCACAATCCATGGGAGAAAGGGGTCTAAGGCTCGAATGAAACTGATGTGAGCCCAGAGATTTGACTTACCAGAGAAATTAGTAGGAGCATAAATATTAGAAAAAAGACACCTCTCTCCAGTCTCCAAGCTAGAGGCAACCAGAGAGATAGAAGACCGACTAGAACTCCACCATATGGGGAAAACTTTCCTCGGGTTCCAGAAGCAAGCCACCCCCCCTGAACTGTTCAAAGCACCCACCCCCTGCCAATTACCCTGGGGCCAGATACGCGGAGCACACTTATCCAAACCGTCCACTGTAAGCTTAGTTTCTTGAATAAAGACCACATCAGGAGACTGAGATTCAATTAATCTACGAACAGCCTTTTGTCTAGGGATGCTGTTCAACCCCCTTACATTCCATGATAAAACAATCATTTATGGGGGTGGGAGAAGTGGGAATCAATGGGTTTCACAGACCCAGACTCAACCAAAGTATCACCCATAATCTTGACCTTCTCTTGATCAGTCTTCCTTCCACTCCTTGACAGGTTTATCAAGCAGCCCCTTTTTAAAGGATTTCTGTTGTAAACCTAAACCAGGAGAAGCTTTGTTACCCTTCACAAAATCTGAGGCCCCCTTAAGAGCAGGAGGATTAGGAGACACCACCACAGAATCCTTCGTAGCCTGTGACCCCTGAAGGTCCCTGATATCCTGACTCTGGGTAGGCACATCCTTCGCCAAACGAACAACCTGATGGTCCTCCGGAGATAAAAACTGCTCCTCTTTCTCAGCAACTTCCTCCTGAATCTCATGCAAACCCTTAGCCCCAGAAGAGAGCTCAACTGGAATACCTTCCTCTTGAACCAGGTCCTCAAGCACATCAAACCTGTTAAAAGTGCCATCATTTTGTCTATCCATCCAGGTTCTCTTTTTTCCTTTACCTTTGTTACGGGACTTAACCTGAGTAAACCCCTCATTATCCACAGGTTCATTGGACAGAGGAGCCTTCCCCTTGACCCCCGAAGGAGGTCCAGAGGATGCCAAGGGGGAGGGTTTAAATCTAGGGCATTTGCGATGTAAATGACCGTATTCATGACAAATTCTGCATCTAAAGGGAAGGGTCTCGTAATCTAGTTGTTGGATCCAAGACGATGATCCCAAGCGAATTTCCATAGAATCTGGTAATGGGTTATTTAAATCAACTTCTACACAAATACGAGCAAAGGAAATTACCTTACGGTTTTGAGTTTGTGTAGCCGATCCCACCGGTTTTCCAAGAAGCAATGAAATTGAGTGAAGAATATCTTCCCTCCAGAATTCCAAAGGAAGCCTCGGCAATCGGACCCACACAGGAACCCGCGAGGGGATCTCTTCGGCAGAGTTGAAGCCCATGTGCCAAGGCTTAATGAAGAGCCCCACCTGGTTAAAGAAATAGGGGCCCCCTTCAAAAGCCCTATTCCTGTCCGACATGCTTGAAAAGATAACTAGAAAGTAATTATTAGCAGCCAAAATAATCTCCATATCACCTTCTGGGTTCCAAACTCGATGCGCCCAGGAATCCAAGACAGGTAAAGACAGACGAAGACCCAAAAATTTGCAAATGAGGGCATGATTACACCAATATTCAACATCCTCTACAACTTGTTCAGGTTGAATGACCAAAACTGGTCGATCCTCGGATCTCTCCAAACATCCGTTTATTTTTTTAACTCGAAATACCCCTTTAGAAGAGGAGACCCCATCTCCAGACTGGGGTTTACCCAGCGGATCCTTACCACTGGCATGCATCGAAGAAGATGGCTCTACCATCTCCAAATCGCCAGAAGAAACCTCAGATATAACAAAACCTTGATTCTCCATGGATCGCAAAGCACCACCCCGCCAAAAAGGAGAGAGATGGGGGCCAAGACCCACAGTCTCAAACCGCAGACCACACCCGCCAGGGACAGCCGTTAACAGCAAAAAACGCAGGGAAATACTGCCTACGAGCAAGATAAAGGCCGAGATCCCCACTCAACCTGCGCACCAAGAATATCAAAAACCCCACCCCCCGAGATCTCACCAGCTCTGGACGCCGCGCACAACCAGATCACAGAACAGAGGAGCTAGGGCACGCGGCCTAGCTCTCCAAACGCCTCGCAGAGCCATCCTATTTTATATTTTATTTCAATACATGTAGTAAAAGTTATATATTTATATATAATTTTTATTAATAAAATTTAATTACTTAAATAATTTTAAACTTGAAATTATTTGAACAAAAAGATAATAATTTTTTTATAGAAATATTTAAAATGAATATAAAGAGTATTTGTGTACTAATGAAGTGTTTTTATTAAATTATAAAATATATATATTCTCTTTATTTTCTTAGTAATTTAATGTAATATTTATTTATCTATAACACATTTTATGTGGAATTTATATATTCTAACGTAGCATGTATTCATGCACCACAAACTCTTTTCACGATAATTTAGGATGTAATGTTTACATACTCCTTATCTTATATCCAACACTTTGATCTTTACCATTTAGATAAAAAATATAATATCCAACATACCAATCTCTAAATTTTTATAATATTTTTTTATTAAATATTCAACTAAAATATATTTATATTCAACACTGTTTTACAACATGTAAATTATTACACATTGTAATATTTTCTTTTGTATTTTCAGCCATATAATATATTCACTATTAAAAGTCTATAAAGAATTATTCCTTCTTCATATTTTTCATATTTTCACCTATCATGTTAATTTATATTATTTTCATTTTTAGATTAAAAAATAGAAATATTTGAATTCAATTCTTTAAAGTTGGTGAGAAAGTTTTGATTTATTTTTTATAAGATAATGGTTTGTTACACTTTCAATTCAATTTTAAAATCATTAATGATAATTAAATTTATTTCAGTCAGCAATTCAAACTTTTTTTATTTTATATATTAGATTTCTTACATCACATAATTTTTAAATTCATAGTTGACTTTTAAAAAATAGTATTTAAGATTATTATATCACTTTCTAGCACTCCACTCTTAAAATAAAATATGTGAATGTTTTTTACATATAAATATCTAAACTTCATCTCTTTAAAAAAAAAAACACTTTTATACTTATGATATTGCTATCAAGATTCAACCGTGTAGTTTCGAGTCAAACTCATTGACCCATGTTTCATGAGTAGTGGTTCAACAAGAACCCATCTCTCATGATATCGAATGGTCCACTTAGCACTCATTGCATCTAGGTGATGCTCACAGAGGTGAAGCACTGGTCCGTCCCGGAGGTCACCTATCCCAAGACGTTAGCCTTCAAGCGCTTAACCAGGGAGTTTTTTCCAAGGTTAAGCCCGCTTGAGTTGTTACCCCATTTGCAAAACCTTCAGCAAGTGTTGTGCCTTATGAACCATTCATAATAGAGCCCCTTTAGCTCATCAATTGATAAGTAGGAGGTATCAGCTGTCATTATGATATTGCTATCGATTCAACCGGTAGTTTCATTGACCCATGTTTCATGAGTATGGTTCAATGTTAAACCCATTCTTGATATTGAATGGTCCACTTAGCATCATTGTATAGGTGATAATTAATAGAAAGAAGAGATCATCCCATTCCTGAGGTCACCTATCCCAAGACGGGCCTGTTCTCAAGCTAACCAGAGTTTGTCAGTTCACTTTGAGCTTGTTAATTTGCAAACCTTCAAGAAGTGTTGTGCCTTATTAACCATTCATTATAGAGCCCCTTTAGCTCATCAATTGATAAGTAGGAGGTATTTTCCACAGCGTGCCAAATTATGATATTGCTATCAGGATTCAACCGTGTAGTTTCGAAGTCAAACTCATTGTTTTCACGGAAGTAGGGTTCAACAAGAACCCATCTCTCATGATATCAATGGTCCACTTAGCACTCATCAGATCTAGGTGATGCTCACAGGTGAAGCTCTGGTCCGTCCCTCACACCCATCCAAGACTGCTCCACGTCAAGCCTAACCAAGGAGTTTTTTCCAAGGTTAAGCCCGCTTGAGTTGTTACCCCATTTGCAAAACCTTCAGCAAGTGTTGTGCCTTATGAACCATTCATAATAGAGCCCCTTTAGCTCATCAATTGATAAGTAGGAGGTATTTTTCCACAGCGAGTCAAATTATGATATTGCTATCATGATTCAACTGTGTAGTTTCGAGTCAAACTCATTGACCCATGTTTCATGAGTAGTGGTTCAAGAACATCTCTCATGATATCGAATGGTCCACTTAGCACTCATTGCATCTAGGTGATGCTCACAGAGGTGAAGCACTGGTCCGTCCCGGGAGGTCACCCATCCCAGTACTGCTCCAGCTCAAGCGCGCTTAACCAGGGAGTTTTTTCCAAGGTTAAGCCCGCTTGAGTTGTTACCCCATTTGCAAAACCTTCAGCAAGTGTTGTGCCTTATGAACCATTCATAATAGAGCCCCTTTAGCTCATCAATTGATAAGTAGGAGGTATTTTTCCACAGTGTCAAATTATGATATTGCTATCAGGATTCAACCGTGTAGTTTCGAGTCAAACTCATTGACCCATGTTTCATGAGTAGTGGTTCAACAAGAACCCATCTCTCATGATATCGAATGGTCCACTTAGCACTCATTGCATCTAGGTGATGCTCACAGAGGTGAAGCACTGGTCCGTCCCGGGAGGTCACCCATCCCAGTACTGCTCCAGCTCAAGCGCGCTTAACCGGGAGTTTTTTCCAAGGTTAAGCCCGCTTGAGTTGTTACCCCATTTGCAAAACCTTCAGCAAGTGTTGTGCCTTATGAACCATTCATAATAGAGCCCCTTTAGCTCATCAATTGATAAGTAGGAGGTATTTTTCCACAGTGTGTCAAATTATGATATTGCTATCAGGATTCAACCGTGTAGTTTCGAGTCAAACTCATTGACCGATGTTTCATGAGTAGTGGTTCAACAAGAACCCATCTCTCATGATATCGAATGGTCCACTTAGCAGTCATTGCATCTAGGTGATGCTCATAGAAGTGAAACACTTTTATACTTGACAAGACTTGCTTTCTAAAATAATTCAACTTCCTTAATAAAATAAAAAAATAATTATCATTGATTACAACTACTTACAAAACTTTTTTAATTACCAAATAACAATATTCCTTTTAACATTAAAGCCTCATAAAAATACACACAGATTCGTATGCATACACAATCTCCCTAAACATAATATTTGTCGAGGGTGCATAAACCTTTCCCTTACTGTTACACTATTGGAAAGGTTGACTAGATATTCTCGTGAAACTTGCAAGAAGAATATGTGTTTCAATTGTAAGGCTCAACAAATAATATTCTATTTTCTATTGGTATTGATATGAACTTTATATTACGTATACAACTATGACATAGACGGAGTAAAAGAATACATTAATTCCCAACTTGGAATCAGTTTGTCATGATGAGTTCCACGGATTAATACTTCAAAGGTCCCTACATTGATTGAGCCCTTTCAAGGCTTTGACCAAAAATATATAGAAAAATTTAAGTAACGTCGATTGAATGTTCTTTAAGCAACGACTATAGAAAATTAATTTTACAGAGATTCAACGTGTTTGGACGGCATGATTTTAACAACTTTAAAATGAGAGATTCGTTGGAAGATAACTGGATAACATTTTCTATTGTAAATGTCATGATTAGCCGACACATTGCTCTCTCGAGGCAGAAAGGAGCCTTCCCTAAGTAGGGATTGCTTCCATGAAATCTCTACTATCTGAGAACATTATCTGAGAACATTACGGAAGAGGTGCCGCGTAAGTTGAAGTTTTGTACAGTTCAGACTCATTCCACGCCGGCCCTATTTTGTCCAAAGGCAAAGCTCCACAGAGAAAAATCTAATGATTGCGCTTGCCCTCGATTATTATAATTATAGCTATTATAAGCTACAGAAGCTCTTCATCTATTATAAAATCCCAGTACTCGAAAATCTTTCTCCACAACAAATTTCTTCTAATATCGAACAGAGAAATAGCTGTAGAGTTTACATATTGACCTGCAAAACAATCAGTCATGAGGACTAATAGTTGGATTCCATGTATTGCTTTGATATTATTTTGTTTGAGTCCTGCCAATGGGCAGCTCAGTTCGACGTTCTACGATAAGACGTGTCCCAAGGAACTGTCTACTGTAAAAGCTGCAGTAAAGCAAGCGGTCGCCAAAGAAAAACGCATGGGTGCATCGTTGCTCCGCCTTCACTTTCACGACTGTTTCGTTAACGTAAGACTCTCCTTTTAACTTTTATGCTCTCTTACCTTGTTACGTTAATGCAGCGTTTTCCTCTTGACTTGTTCTCTAAATTTGCACGGATGTGATGGGTCGATACTGTTGGACGACTCTGCAAACTTTACTGGAGAAAAAACTGCCGCGCCTAACACAAACTCAGTGAGATGATTCAACGTGATAGACACCATCAAGGCTCAAGTGGAAGCAACTTGCCCCGGAATTGTTTCTTGTGCCGACATTTTAGCCATTGCTGCTCGTGATTCAGTAACCGAAGTAGCTAATTTTCTCATCCACTCTATTTATATTTTGGAGTTATCTGATAGCGTTAGTATAAATGTGGGAGAGATTGAATAAGAACAATATTTTTAAGAGAAAATGTTCTTGTTGATCAGAAATAATATTGTTTTGTAATAACAGTTGGGAGGACCAAAATGGACCGTACAGCTTGGGAGAAGAGACTCGAGAACTACAAGCATGAGTGCCGCAAACAGCAGTATTCCTCCACCCACATCCAGCCTCGCGGAACTCATCTCCTCTTTTAGTAATCAAGGTCTTTCTACAAAGGACATGATAACTCTTTCAGGTAATTTTAAGTGATATGTATTGAATAGCAATTTTATTTAGGTTCCAAGATAGAAAAACTAGCATTTATGATAACCAATTATGTGAGTGTTTCAGGTGCTCATACAATTGGTCAAGCGCGGTGCACCAACTTCAGAACCCGCATCTACAATGAATCGAATATAAATAGTGCATTTGCCACTTCTCTGAAAGCTAACTGCCCAAGCACTGGTGGTGACAATAACTTGTCGCCCTTAGACGTCCAAACTGCCACTATTTTTGATAACAAATACTACAATAATCTTAAAAGCCAGAAAGGACTTCTTCACTCTGATCAGCAGCTATTCAATGGAGGGTCTGCTGATTCTCAAGTGACTACCTTTTCTACAAATCAGGATACCTTCTTCAGTGATTTTGCAGCTTCCATGGTGAATATGGGAAACATAAAACCCATAACTGGTACCAATGGAGAAGTCAGAAGAAACTGCAGGAAACCCAATTAGACGGTATCTTTTCTAATATATAGAATAAAGTTAGGTGTTTTATCATGGGTGTCATTATCTATGGTTGTATAAGACTTCCATCTTTATGAACTATCAAGCGAAATGAAAAATAAGAATTTTCTTTCTACAATTAATCAAGCATATATCACCTCTCTTACATCAAGCAAACATTTTGGCCGATAGACCATTATACTTCAATCTTTTCAAGGACGGAATTTTTTTTTCGAATATGGACAAAACTTTCATCTTTCGTTCTTTCATGTGTATGTGTATATTGATAGAGTTCATGCACAAATAAGAATTCTTTAATGATCACATTTTTTACATAGACGGGATCAATTAATATCTCATTAGTAGGCTTGTCATTGATTCTTCTAGTTATGTAAAGAGGACCATCAGGTGCATGTTGGATTAATGTCATTTTGTGAGAAAGCAATATCAAGGGGCATTTTTGTTTGACCCTTACAAAGTTTAGCTTCAATAAAGTTGACCGCGGTATGCATATTATCATTCTCTTGATCTTTGAAGATCTTGTTAAGGAGGTCAACGAGGCCACAAAAAATTTGTATTTCGTGTTCACTCTTAAGCATGTTTCTTAGGTTAGCTAGCCTAGGAGCTGCATCAAGACTTAGAAGATTTTGCATTTTTTCTAAGCCTTCATCTATTCTTCTTGACCAAATTGAAGAAATAGAAATTCTGCAAATAGAAACAAAAATCTAATAATAGCAAACAGTAATGCAGAAATGAATGTTTTAATGTCCAAAAAAATAGAATATGACCCTAATTAGGGACTCATTCATCATATTGCAAATGGGTCCGAGGTGAGGGTTTTAAAAAGTGTTTTTATAGATTTCTGAGTAAATGTCAGTGGTTTTCAGATTCTAATCTGATACAAGTTACAATTTTAATTTTCTATGAATTCAATATTGAATGCAAGTGCAAAATGTGACAAAATGACAATCTATAAAACTTAATTTGATATGCAATTTTGTTTCAATTTTAAAATGCAAATGAATATGATGTAATGCTATGTGAATGATATGTAAAATGATTGATTTTTTTATATTTTTCAGATTTAGAGAATGCAAAGATGCAATCCTAAAACCCTTAAATGAAATGCAAAGTTAAATGCAAACTAGACACCCTAAATGATACTCAATTCAATGAAAAGAGATGCAAATGAATGCAAGATTTAAATCTAGGGAGAAAGAGGACTCCAAAATTAGAAAATACAATGATCAAAGTCAGGTTCATCAAAATGAAACATAAAGAATATGGCATTCACCAAAATGGATTGATGAACAATGGGGTATGATGGAACTATTTCTCTAATTTCATTCAAGGAAATGAGATTCAAACAATGAAGTGACTAACAACAAAAAAGGTGAGTCAAATCAAGGTATGAATCAGTAAATTTCCTCTCTATGCAAGGATAGGGGTATGAATCAAATAGCACTTTGGGGAAAAAGATCAAAACAATCAAAAAAATCCAAAATGTAAGTTATAGAATGCAAATGAAGAACAATACTCAAAACAGATAGAAACAATGATTAAAAGGAAGATCTAGAAAGGGGAGAACAATATGAACCAATCACCAAAAGTCACTTTTTGAAGCTCACTAGGGACTCATTCACCCTATGGTTAATGGGTCTTGGCTAGGGTTCTCTGAAATTTGTTTTTGGGTTCTCTTCTATTGTGTCTGCACTCCTGGATTATTGATTCTCACTATTGAAAAGCTGAAAATAAATTTTGTAGAGGAGTTTCCATGAAATAATAACTTTTCTTGCAAATTTGATAACTTTGCAACTTTCTTCAATTTTTCTCTTCAAAGGATCTTCCACCTAAAATCAAACCTTTTTTTGAACCTTGGATTATAGATTTGTAACTACCATGAATTGGCTTCAATGGATATAGATCTTGATCATGAAACTTGTCTTTAAACAATCCCTTTGAATGCTTGAATAGATATTGAACTCTACATCACCATATTAGCTAAAACAACATGCATGATGCATTAAATATTTGAAATGACAATGGAATCTTGATTGGTGCAATAATCTTCTTTTGCACTTGAATTCCTTGAAAATACTCTTGAATGCTCTTAATCACACTTGCTCATGAATTAGCTAGAATGCTTAATGTCTTATATTCTTGCTAGGATAAAACTTAATGAAATGACCTCTTATTTATACATATCTTAATATTAATTCCCAAAATTCAAATATCACAAGCCAACATCTGAATATACATTTGAAATCATTGAAAAAGTGTGAAACACATAATTTGAATTTAGGTCATAGGTGCAAGTGAGGACCTATTCACCCTATGGCGAATGGGTCCTAGGTAACTTACCTAGGACACACATTTCTCAATGTTAATGTAACATAGATTTTAGGACGCAAAATGCTTGCTTTGTTCCTAAGTTTTTCACCTAGTAAGAGAGAGATTTAGATCCTAAAATGCTAGATGTTCATTCAAATAAGGAAATATGTGGTATGATATGATGCAAATGAACTAAACTAAATACAAATGATTGATTAAGATGATCTAAAATGTATGCAAAACTATGATTTATGCTTTGTTTGAAAACAAAGTGTGATATGTTGAAACTATGAAAGATGAAGAGATAGAAATAAATATGCAAAATAGAAAGAGATGGATGAAAACAGAGTGCACCTGGGTGATATGTGAGCTTTCTGGAATGTTAGAATACTGATCAAATTTTTTAATTTTTCTCAATGGGACTCATTTGCCAAGGGTGGCGAATTAGTCCTCCAACTGGTGAAAAAGTGTCGGGAGCTAATTTCTAATAGCTGGGAGTTGATTTCTGACAAAATGAAAATTTCTAGATGTCAAGTGGACTCATTCACCAAGGGTGGCGAATCAGTCCTCCCCAAGATTTTTGAAAAGTCAAAGGTCGACACTACTACTCTAGATCTGGAAATGACTGAATATCAGGTTGTTGAGGTCAATTTTGTAGAAAATGGGCTGACAGTCACTCAAATTGCATGAAAGGATGATGAGTTGATTTGAAGAGCCTAGTTGACTTGGAATCCACTTTTCAACACCTTTAAACTTGTTAAATCTACAAAACAAAGGCTGTAAAGACACATGCAAAGGGGAAAAATGTTGAGGGATTAGTGAATAGGGGTTTGCCTTGGTCAAACCTCGCTTTAGTAATTAAACCCAATTGAAATGAATGACATGCAAGAGGAATGATAAATGAATAACATGGAAGTATTGCAAACTTACCACATCCTTGAATATGCAAATCTGAAGTGATGTCAATGGATGCTCCAAAGTGATTGAAAGTGCTTGAATTGAAGATGCAAAATGCTTGAGTGCTTGATTGTGTAAGGAGATATCGAATGCTTGAGTGAGGAGATAGGCGATTGTAAAATGAGGTGAAAAATGCCTATTTATACAAATCTTGTGCCTTAGTATTTGTTCATACCTCATCATAGGCCGACATGAAGTGAATTTTTAGTAAAATCCTGAAAGAAATTTGAAATATTTTGAATTTGGGGCCAAGGGGGACTCATTAGCCACCCTTAGCGAATGAGTCCCAATTGGGACCCAAAACCAAGTGTTGGAAATAAAGTTGTGTTTAATGTTGTTTGTCAGGATAAGACCCAAAAATACACTTAATATAAGCATATGAGGGCATAAAAAGATAAAATAAAGCATGAGAAGGGTATAAATAGGGAAAATATGCCTAGAAAAGCATGAAATCTAGTTATAAGACTTTACAACACTTCAATATAGGGCTTGCTGATGAGTGAAAAGGTGGTTTTTAGGTGAAATGCATTAAATAGAGTCTAGAAGAGTGTAGAAATGTCTTACAACACTTCACAACACTTTCACAAGACGTCATTCTTTGAGTTTTAGCACCAAAATAAGCATGTTCAAGCCAAGATACATCATAAAATTAAAGCAACATAGCTCCAACACTATGAAACAAGGGCTAAAAGACTATCAAAATGGGAAAGGTGCATTTTTCTATAGTACAGTTAAACACTATGTTATAGCATTTATGAATGTCGGGTTTTATCCCTTAGAAATTACAATTAATTAGGCTTGGATTTGAATTAAAAAGGCCAATTAAGGAAAATTAACCTCAATTAATTAATAAAGCCTTGTGTTAGTTTGAAAGTGTAAAGGTACACCTTACAACACCAAAAACAAGGCACCATTATGTCCATTTTAATTAAAAGGTCCCTAAAATTTATGTGAATATGTAAAATACATATTACAATACTAAATTAAGGCATCACTAAACTCATTTTATTATTAATTATTCACAAATTAAGTGTGAAAAAGAATTCTTTTTCCTACACTATAGAAGGTTGTGGTCAGTTATTTAGTATAGCACCTCCCTGATACTGAATGTGTTAAAATGGTGGCCTCCCTCCTTGATAACCCTGAAGGTCTTCGAGGCATTGCTTGTTGATGATTTATATTAATAATCTCATTGGAGAAGGTCTAAAATAGGTTATTCATGTTGTTTACCTTCACGACTAATGAAGAGAAAGCAAAGGTGCTTGCTTATGCATTGAGATACACATTCATAAAAGGTGGAGGTGAGGCATAAATTTTAGGAGAAGCTTCTTCTTGGTATTGAGCTAATATTTCAGGGAACATTTTCATAGGTGGTCTAGGTAGGATTTTTCTAGCATCATTCAAAAAAATTTAGTTCTCTCTACCAAATCATATGCATTTGGTAGACTGTTACCCTCAAGTGACTAGATCATGACTGTTATACCACAGTGTAAAGCCTTTAAATAGAAAAAAAATGCCATATATGTGGGTGGCCAAGAAGATACTAGGTTCCTTCCCAAGTTTTGTAAAACTTAGTATTAAAATCTATAATGACCTCTTGTGACACTCCTTTTATTGTTATCAACTACTGTAGCAAAGATGATTGATCTCCTTTTTCTAAAAAATGCTTGAAAAATCAATTTTTGAGCTAAGCCCAAGTACCAATAGAGCTAGGAGATAGAGATATATACCAGCCTCAAACTTTACCTTTGAAGGAGGCTATAGATAACCTAAGTGCCACATTTTTCTCTATAATATTGTGAACAATGCATATGTTGGAAACATGTTGAAGATGCTTTGCTAGTGTTTTGAAATCTTCCCTAGTAAACTTAGGGAGCACTTTTAGAGAATTCAAAGGAATTAGATCTCGTACTACAAGAGGAACAAGAGGAATGAGTGGGCTATTGGTTTTCTAGCCTACAAAGTTTTTGGGTGCCTAAGCGGCCATAAGAAATTATGGTTGAGCTTGTTGTGCAATAAGCTGAGTAGCTCTACCATGGGCTACAATCACTAGGGGAGGTAACAATAACTTTAAATTTTGGGTTTTTCTTACCTTGTAATAGGCCTATGGCTCATAGACCTACTTGTAGTTAGCAATTAAAAAGTGTCCCACTGGGCATGCCAAAGAAAAGAACTATTGATCCTTAAAACCTACACTTCAATAAATAGCCTTATGGGAAGTTAAGTGAATGGGGGATGAATCATGATCCACTAGACTATCTTAGGGATTTTAGAAGTCAAATCTTCATCCTTGGTTGGGGGGAGGGAAAGGGAAAGAAGAAATAAATCATAAGCAAATCTAATCTAAGGTGATACACAAAATATTTTACAAAATTTCAAATTTCCTTCTCAAATAACTAGAAGCATAGAAATCCAAAGAAATGAGAATAGAGTTTTGAAAACTCTTCAATAATGATAAGAGAATGAAACACTTAAGTCCTAGTAGGCACAGAGCATAGAATTTGAATATTTCTAAGAGAAGCATCCATTAAGGCTCACTGGAGTCTTATACACCTTGTTTATTCTACTAAAATCATTAATCCTTTGTAAATATTGCTCACCAACAAGCATAATATGATGGCTAATCATAAATTATTACAAGAAATGAAGAGTGCAAGACATGATCCAATAATCCGCAACCATAAAAGCTAAAACTCGTACTGATTAGGCATTAATATCTATTCCTAAATGACATAGAAAATTGAAGTTAGCATAAACATAAATAGAACAAAAATTAAAGGTGAACTAGGCACAATCTAATATGTTTTGATAGGTCAGAAGAATAATATTCCCCTCGATCATTGATCTATTCTAAGTCCTCTTTTTTACAAAGATTGTGAAACCCCCTTTTTACAAAATTCCTACAGGTTTATAAAGAGAAATCTCCCCAAGCTAAAAATTGAGACTACAATTGAAAATATTCCCTCAATGTTCCACCCATAGATCATCATCATGGTGATTGTTGCAGCCATTTCTCTAACAAACATTGTGCTCCTAATTGTGTGGCTATGCTGACACCTTGATAGTCAATCATTTATGTTGTAACTGCTTGGACCAGTGTGATCTAAGCAACATTGGCATTTGCATCCTCTAGCTCTAACATACGATGCCTTCTGATGCCCCTCCACTTTCGAGATAACCAATAGCATAATTTGAACTCCTTTATAGGCCCAAAATAAGCCTAGGCTTTCACCTTGCTGACAAGTGGCATGCTCCAGTGATAGCTGAGCCTCCTTTTGGTTTTCCCTTTCAGAACTTCATGCCTTGGACATGTGGCATGCAGGCAAGATTTTCTAAGGATAAAACCCTTCTCTAACCTTCAATAACTTCTATGGTGCCAAAATGTGGCACCCTTTGCAACAATTTCCTCAAAGAACAAAAGCTTTTATAGATATCACATGGGGCCACTACGTGGTGCATTTGCACACATTTGTGAGAATAACAAACTGTGGTCTTGCTAGAAATTTTTTCATGATGACATGTGGCTTACTCAAAGCGAGCCAATATATAGAAAATATTAAAGTTCGCAGGCTACTTAGGATGAGGTTGGAAATGAAAGAAAAGGTTGCGGAGCATCTCAAGAATATGAATAAATTTGCAATTAAATTGGTCAACCTCTAGTTGTAGGAGACTGATGTATAATAATATAAATTTTAATTAAAAATTACAACACTAAAATTGCTATATTAATCTTACTTGCTTTACCTATATTCACATTTTAAATATTATGAGTTCAAATAATATGTTTCAAGTATTTTTAAAATTAGAATTAATTTTTGCACTAAATATGATTAAATTATATAATCTTTAAGAATTGGAAAAATGGGGAACTTACCCTTTTTGGTAGGAAAGTTGAGCTCGATGAAAACCTTATAGCTGAAGTGACTGGAATGTCCACTGATGGACACAAATTTTTCAGGGACATGGTTTTCTCTAATGAAGCTATCATCAATTTTTCGAAGAAAGAGAAGGAAAGAATGAAACTGGTGAAAACTTCTAACAGCTACTTCGAAGTCGATACCATAAAATCTCTTTGGAGAAAAGTTCTTCGTGTCATCATGGAGTACATTACTGTGGATGGTCACTTCACCAGGGTCTACGGCTATCATTTTTCCCTGCTCAACCATTTCCGCTACAAGGTCAAGGTTTCTATTCCCTACTATCTTCTATGTTCTTTGAGAAAAAAGTTTGGATGATCACAAGAAAAACCCAAAAATATTTCCTATTTTCCATATTGGTTTGATTAGGTTAATTGTTGAACATTATCAAAATATGCTTACTCCTGCTAATTTGGATGCCCCTCCTGATTCTGAGGAGGATGATACCGAACCCAGCTGCTCGGGGAATTTTCCCAATTTGAGCCCGGTTAGGATGGTCCTTAGCCCGTCCTCTGTCCAAATTGGTAAGAAAAACCTTAACCCCCATTTTGTGAAAGCTTGCACTGCGCCTAAGCCGAGAATTTCTACCCTTAAAACTAGAAGTGTTGGTAAGAATCTACCGGTTAAAAAACTTGTGTCGTACTCTGAAGACTCTCCTAATTCTGAGGATTCTGGTGCTAACAATACTTCATCCTTTGCTGCCCCATCGTTGGATAGAGATGCTAGAATTGGTTCCCCTGTAACCCCCAACCCTGCAAAAACTTGCTTCAACCTTGAAAGGGAACCCATTGTGGATGTCTTGGGTTTAGCTAGGAATAATGCTGCTGACCATTTCAGATTTTCAAAGTGGATCTTTCATGAAATCAACAAGCCAAAAATAAAAAACCAGGCCCTTCAAAGTAAACTGGAAGAAATGGGACCCAAGGTTACGACGCTTGGCAAGAAAGAGGTGGAGCGAAAAGATCATGGTGCTAGTAAAGAAACCCAGAACCAAGCGGGCACAGACATAAGGGTTGAAATTGAGTTGGATAAAATGAAAAATAATGTTAAAATTATAGCCGAGCAGAACAATAGGATGGAAAGACACAATGCCATCATCATCAATGCCATGACTGGAAAATTGGACAAAGCTCAACAGGGGTCTTTGGTGGTTGATCTGGAAGAGGTCAATGATAAAAACCAGGATGAGGATGTTGGTATCTCTAAGAGAACCAGGGCTAATTTGAAGAGGAAGGCTCCTCCTATGCCACAGATGATTCAAACCTTCAAGAAGGGTGTTCAGGACATGTAGAACCTGGAGGCTGAGTCTGAGTCTGTTATGAAGACTTTGGGTTAGTTGCGGCTAGTCTTTTTGTTGGCTTTTTGGCTGGTTTTTTGCCTGATCCTCCTGGTCTTTTGCGGGTGGCTGCTGCTTTTTTCGGTTTTTTCCTTTTGTGCAGCCTATTTTTTCTGTTGGACTTTTTAGTCCTTTCTCTTTTGTTGTAAACTTGGTGGTTTCGGGTCCCTGTAAAACCCATTTTTCCCTTTATCAAAAACATTAGAGATAATAATAATTTCTTTGAAAATAAATTTTCACTGATAAAATTAAAAATAGATTTACATAATTTTTTGAATTAATTATCTTCTATATTTTTTAATTTATGATAAACAAAATAACTTATTATCATAATTAATTAAAGAGCATTTAAATGATGAAATTGTATTATAATTTAAAACATCCACACTCAATATTATTATATTTATTTTATTTAATGTTTTAATAATTTATATTTTTCAGAAATATTCAAAACATCAATTTAGAAAATATCAAATAACATTAATAGCACATTAAGACATGATATTTAATAATAAATATTCTTAAAATGTTTTGATTAGATTAAGACTAAAGGGGAAGTACTCACTACCAAACAACCATAAAGGTAAACGAGGGGCTCACGAGAAGTGAAGCACCCAACAAACTAAAGCAAAAAATTAAACATAAATAGTTAGATCAACAAAAAGAAATAGAGACAACATAAAGACTAAAGACTAGCATGGGACCATAGAACACCTATAGGTCTCCCAGCAACTTGAGTGAGACCATTGATTTCCTTCCACTCCAGAGCCAGGAAGTGGAGCTTCTCCTCAAAAGATAGGGGGCCTTCCTAAATAGCCTAAGTATCCACCATGGTGTCCAGAGTTGAGTTTTCCACCACCTTACCTTTCTTTTGCATGTGACTATGATCATGAACTTCGTCAACCACCAGTTTGTCACGACTCTTCCTTATCTCTTGCTAAAAGAACTAAATGGTGAGGGTGGTGTTCTTCACAGCCGCTTTACTATAATTAGTAATAACTTGGAGACACTGCGTAGTTTTTTCCTGTTTCCTATGAATAGCATCAATCTCCATTTGTAAAATATTTTTATCTTCCTCCATGCCAACAATAGCTCTTAGCTCTTCCAACTCCTTATCCTAGCTGGGCCAATGCTCAAACGACTTAGCCATGGAGGCTACGATATCCCACTGGCAGCTCAGCTCCACCTCCCTTGGCCATAAGACATGCAACTATATCATCTTAGTTCAAAAAAGTTACAAGGTGTAAAAAATGTAATAATATCATCTTAGTATGAAATACAACTATAAACTTGTAGAAAAAAATATGTTTATACCTTTGTTCATTACTTTTTATATATCTTCATTATGTTATTATGATATTCTATTTTATAAATTTTAATGATTAGGTTATAAGAATTTAGTAATTCTTTAATTCTTTATCAATAGAATTATAGTAGTGAAAAACAATAAAATTATTATCTTATTTTTCATTTTCAAAAGTGTGATTTTTCTCTCATATGATTGCATCTACCTTATTTGAATCCAATATTTACTTTCAGCAAACATTAAAAAAAATCATTAATCACTAATTTACACACAACAATATATCAAATTTAAAATTTAAATTTCTATTTAAAAACAGGTCCTATAGTACTTACCATACATTTATTCAATCTTATGTCTCAACATTAAGTATATGAAATTTTTTACTCTACATGTGAAACTTACTCTACACTGACATCAATATATTTTATTGACAACAGTTTTCTTTGACCTTTCAATACTCTTCTCTCTTATAAAAAGCGACCCAAAAAAGTGACTAAACTACAAAGGAGTTCTAAACTCACCCAACTTTAATTTAATCCCGATTCAAATATTTTTTGAAAACAAATAACTATCACAGAAAAAAAGTATTGTGAAAAATATAATTATGGTGTACTTAAAAAATTTAAATTTAAATTGTCACAGTCATGCCATTCTTTTTAAATTATGGGGCGGTTGAATGTTGATTGTATCACAGTTGGCGAAACTCAATCATATAACATATCACGCCGAAGACTATTGTCCATAATAATATTAGAGCAATTGCAAGAAAACAAATATGAGCAAAAAAAAATGAATGGAAGAAAAATGAACGAGGGATAACTCATCAACAAAACCGACATTACATTACAATGATTGAGCCATGTGGACACCGTGTTTTCTTCAAAATTTAGCAGGCCTTCTTGTCATGGATAAGATAAGGTTTGGTGATAAATTAATCGATATGGATGTTGTGTAAGGTAATTTTTCTATTGAGTTGGTATCACATAACATCAACTTCTTTTTTTATTAATTAAATTATTTATATAGTTAAAAGATAAATTTGAAAAGATTATTATTGATTCAATATATTGTTTCTTTAAAATTAAGCTTTTAGATAGAATAAGAAGAATTTTAGGTTGACTTTGATTATATGGAAAATCTATTAATTATTATTAGTTATAAATCATATAAATCAAAGATTATCTTTATTTAAATATAATTAGTGGGTGTATAATTTTGAAATGCTATATATGAGAATTATGTAAAGGTATGAGATTATTTTCTTTAAAATATATGAAATTTTGTTGTCAGTGATGACATAAAATTTAGGGAAAAATATAGAGTAATTGTCAAGGAAAAAAAATATCATTTTTATTATTGAATTGAGTTACCTTCAATCAATATCAGTTTTTAATTATTAATTTAATATTTGAAAATATCAAATCTATTATTTTTTAGATATATATTTGTTTTCATGTATTTTAATTTATACTATAAGTTATGAATGTTTTATAAATAGTATATTAGATGGTTCTTCATTTATTACTTTTCAATACCTCAAATTTCTCTAGCGACCCATTCTATGATGTGTAACTAGCATAAGATATTGAATTTAATATGAATGTTATAGTATATTTTAAAGATATTTGTGTGGGGAATTGATTTCTTATCTCCTAGTGCCTTCCCTTGATGACAATGATGTTCTTATTCATTCTATTGTTATAGTTTTCATTTCTATTTTTTCCTTTCGTACTACTATCAAGTGTACCTATTTCAATATCTAGCCTTGGTTTAGTGATCTCAAATATTTGATTGCATAGCATTGGAGACCTATTACATTAGGAAATTTTAAATTCTACCTTTATGCCAAAGGTTTTTTGGTGTTGTCATTGAATTAGTATCAAACCATAATATTATTGTTGATGGTAATTTTTCACTTTGGAGCCATCATACCCTTCTATTGAAATTTTGGGCTTCTTCCTTTAACCCACTCATGGATATTTGAATGTGCCAACCATTTGGATTCATCTCTCAAATCCACCATTTCATTTTTTGTGTGAATCTTTTTATGTTGGTATTGATAGTTATGTGGGTTATTTCACCAATGTGGACCATGCTACTAAGATATTCTCTCACAATACCTTTACTTGAAGTTTGGTGGAAGTGGATTTATCTAAGACCCTATTGGTAGAGGTTGTCCTTCAGGTACTAAATGAATCATTGAACCAATATTTATATTATAAAGGTATTCCCTTTTATTGTAGGATGTTATCTACCATGGGTCATTTTACATTTGATTTCTTACACCATAAAGTTTGAAGATATTTCTCTTATTTGAAGAATTATTTTCATAAACATCTCACCATAGATGTGGTGGAGGATTTTTTCACCTTAAATGATATTTATTTTGGTATGATTGATAATGTCGAGGTCAATCCTCCTCTAATGTTACCTTAAGCTCACATTTTGGCTTCTTTTGCTATTTCATCTTGTGAAGTCCATGCTCTTTCATTTCTTAGCATAGTGAAATCTACTTAAATTTTGGTCTTTCCTATTGGGCACTCCTTTCCTTCTGAATTGTTCCTTACTATGACCTTAATGAAGGCTTTGCCTCCCCTTCTCTTGACATAACAGATTCAAATGAAAATATTTCTTATACAGTGATCCTTAGGAGGAAGAAAGGTTTTTTGAAGCATGTATCTCAATCTCATGACCACGTTACGGGTCTGAGAATTGCTAGGCCCTGTTAAGGAATTATGTAAATTTTTGTGGATTATTATTAGAAACTTTGTTATAGTTATACTTTTGGTTTGATTTTGTGTTCCACCAGATTTGTAAGGTTAAGTCCATTTATTTACCTATTTCATCTTACCAAAAACAACCCACCAACTTTACCGCATTACCAAGAATCTAAATTTTAAATTTTAAATTATTAAAAATCTCTTGAGAGTAAATTGAGACCTTGCAATCATATCATAAAATTAAAAAGAAAGGAAGCACTCCTCATTAAAATAAAACTTATTAAGATGTGCCTTTAATATATAAATTTCTTCATTAGTATTTTTTAGAAATTGACTTTTATTTTTCAATGAGAAGACAATATAAAAAAACCATATTTGATTGGGTTGAGAAAAGAACATCTTAAGATAATAGCAAAAAATGAAATATGATAATAAATTCATAAAAAATGTTATCAACATTAAATTTTCCTTCAACGTACTCATCTATGGACCTAACTTGTGAGCTACGGGAAATAAGATTTAATTTGAGCCTAATTTTCTTGGGTTCTTGAAATTTTTATGATATCTCCAATTCCCATATAAAATTTTGAATAATTTCAAGGTGAAATTAACATATTATTGTCCCATAAATGGGTTCCATCATCCATGGATACTTACCTATTATTCACATCAATTGCATCCCTTACAATTTTCTTAAATAAAATAATATCATAACACTTAAATTGATTCATGTTAATATGAGATTATAGGATTTCATGAAATATGTCCTCTTTTAAGTATTAGATTTTCTTGATAGCTATAATATATTGAATTTGACTTGTTATGTTTTAAATTTAATTGGAATAAAAATAAAATTAGAATAATTTTTAAAGACATCAAATAGATTTTGAATACTAGGATTCTCATGGGTTATATAATAATAGTTAGTTCCATATTTTTAATCTTTGAAAGTGTCCATGAAAAATTTATCTATTTTAATCATTTAAATATTAATAAAACACATATATTTTTTCTTGTATATTTTAAATCATTCTACTTTTCTATTCATAAACATATTTCAATATTTTTAAATATCTTTACCAATTTTTTTCAAAAAATAATATTTAGTGGACATTTAAAAGGTCATACTATGATTAGAGGTTTTAATGTATTTTCATAGTACATGTATTCTTTAAATTTGTTTTCTTGGTACATCCATGTTCTTTATAGATGAATAATTTAAAATTTTGTTGAGTCATAATTCTCATATTATTAGTATTTGGATGAATTTCTACTTGTGCTGAAAATAAATAAATGTTTACCAATAGATTAATTTATATTTTTACTATGCCTCATACCCTTAAAGAAATGATCAAAAATACTATAAATATATATGTATATTATAAATACAAAAGATACTCCTACATAAAACTCTTAGGGTACTAAAGAAATGTGAGCTCTTAGATCACATGATTTTTTGCAAAATAAAAGCCATGTTTCTCTCCTCTTCCAAATTCTAGTTATAGTATCTCCAACTATATTCTGATTTCACTTCTATCTAGAATTTATTCATGAAGCCTATTGAAAATTTATTTTAATACTATTGTTTCAAGATAAATCATCATAAATACATAAAACTATTATAAAAGTGAGAGAAACATAATATATTTTAATATCTTTGAAATTTCACTTGAAAGGGGAAACCTCTAAATATATATTAGAATCTCATTAAATATATTTTAAGATGCATTCTAATTGAGAAGTAATTATAGTATATATAGTTTTATTGAAGAGAAATAATCATTTTGTGTATTTGAGATAATAATTTTATTCTATTAATCAATGGAATATATTATAAAGAATATTCATCCCTTTATCAAATATATCTAATCATAAATAAAAAATAATGTGTATCCATCTAGTTTTATCTAACATAATGTGCAAAGGCAATGTAACATTTCATATGCCTACAAAAATATCCATCCTCTAGAATTGAGATGAGGAAAATCAGAGAGAATTATAGAAGATCGCCATGTGGTATCTTCAACTTGGACAACATTCTATTAGACAAATGTTTCCTCAATAGAATGGTTGGGCATATGTTTTATGTTTTTATCCAAAATGACATTGGTTTAAAAAATATTGAGACCTCCTTACCTAACTATTGTGGCCCTAATGGTTATTACATAGAAATACGAACCACATTCTTGAGTGAATAGATGTAAAAATTAGGTAACTTATTTGAGAAGAAAAAGTGTTAACATATATGCCACATCACCATTGTACTTGATCTCCCAATAGAGAATATGAAAGTTTGTATCCAACTTGTAACCATGCCTATTGTGTAATGAAACATGCTTATAGTGATAGAGACATTAAAAGACCTAATCTCTAATATAAAAGGTGTACTTATTTTTATGTTAATCCACATATTAACTCATGGAATTTCAGGATAGTATCAAATTAGCCTCAAGTTATGATGTAGGAACTTTTGAAGGTTATAAATTTTGACTTGGGAGTCTAATTGTGATTTTAGTATTTTTTCAAGATTTTTTTCAATTTATTTTTTCTATTTCAAACTCTTATATGTAATTAGATTATTAATTTGACATTTATTCTCACTATAATTAGTTTAAAATAATTGGAAACTTTCATAGGCCATTCAAATAAGCATGAAAATTACCAAAAAAAGGTAAGTTAAGAAAGCTACTAAAATTTTCTAAAAAAGTTATTTTTGAAATTTGGGGGATAAGGTTTTTAAAAATGAGGATTTTTTTTCCAAAAGGGATTTATTACCATGTTTGATAGCCTCTAGCCTTGGTTTGGTGATCTCAAATATTTGATTACATAGCATTGGAGACCTATTACATTAGGAAATTTTAAATTATACCCTTATGCCAAAGGTTTTTTGGTGTTGTCATTGAATTAGTATCAAGTCATAGTATTATTAATAACATTTTATTTCCACAGTCCATGATAGATGTGTACAAGATTTCTGGAATAACTGTGTGCAATTTTTTACATCAACGTTTCAGATCAAACTCCATGATCCATCATCAGGATGATAAGCAGAAAGAGAGAGAAGTCAACTCCATGATCCATCATCAAGATGATAGTATTATTGTTGAGTGGTAATTTTTGAATTTGGACCCATCATACCATTCTATTGAATTTTTGGGATCCTTCCTTTAACCTACTCATGGATATTTGAATGTGCTACCTATTTGGATTCATCTCTCAAATCCACCACTTTATTTTTTGTGTGAATCTTTCTATGTTGGTATTGATAGTTATGTGGGTTATTTCACCAATTTGGACCATGCGATAATGATATTCTCTCACAATACCTTTACTTGAATTTTGGTGGAAGTGGATTTATCTAAGACCCTATTGTGTGGAGGTTTTCCTTCAGGTACTAAATGACTCATTGAGCCAATATTTATATTATAAAGGTATTCCCTTTTATTGTAGGATGTTATCTACCATGGTTCATTTTACATTTAATTTCTTACACCTTAAAGTTTGAAGATATTTCTCTTATTTGAAGAATTATTTTAAAAAAGTCTCACCATAGATGTGGTGGATGCTTTTCACCTAATATGATTGATAATGTGGAGGTCCTCCTCCTTTAATGTTAACTTAAGCTCACATCTTGGATTCTTTTTCTCTTCCATCTTGTGAAGTCCATGCAATTCCATTTCTTATCATAGAAAAATCTAATTAAATTTTAGTCTTTCCTATTGGGCACTCCTTTCCTTTTGAATTGTTCCTTACTATGACCCACAATGAACGACTTTTCCTCCCTTTCTCTTTACATAATAGATTCAAATGAAAATATTTCTTATACAATGATCCTTAGGATGAAGAAAGGTCTTTCAAAGCACTTATCTAAATCTCATGACCATGTTAAGGGTCTGAGACTTGCTAGGCTCGGTTAAGAAATTATGTAATTTTTTGTAGATTGTTACTAGAAACTTTTTTATAGTTATACTTTTGGTTTTATTTTGTGTTCCACTAGATTTTTAAGGTTTATTCCATTTCCTCACTTTTTTAATATTACCAAAAAAAACCCACCAACTTTACCACATCCAAGAATCTAAAATTTAAATTATAAAATATCTCTTGAAAGTAAATTGAAAACTTACAATCATACCAAGAAAGGAAGCACTCATTAAAATAAAATTTGTTAAGATGCACCTCTAATGTATAAATTTCTTCATTAATATTTTCATAAATTCACTTTTATTTTTCAATGAATAGACATTAAAAGAGATAATATTTGATTGGGTGGAGAAAAGAATATCATAAGATAATAGAAAAAAATGAAATATGATAATATATTCATAAAAAATATTATCAACATTAAATTTTTCTTCAACGTACTCATCTATGGTGCTAACTTGTAAGCTAGGGGAAATAAGATTTAATTTGAGCCTAAGTTTCTTTGCTTCTTGAAAATTTTATAATATATGAAATTCCCATATAAAATTTTGAATAATTTCAAGGTGAAATTAACTTGTTATTATCTCATAAATGGGTTCCATCATCCATGGATACTTACCTATTATTCACATCAATTGCATCCCTAACAATTTTCTTAAATAAAATTATATCATGACACTTAATTTGATTCATGTTAATATGAGATTATAGGATTTCATGAAATATTTCCTATTTTAAGTATTAGATTTTATTGATAGCTATAATATATTGAATTTAATTTATTATCTTTTAAATTTAATTGGAATAAAAATAAGATTAGAATAATTTTTAAAGACATCAAATAAATTTTGAATACTAAGATTCTTATGGGTTATATAATAGTAGTTAGTTTCTTATTTTTAATCTTTCAAAGTGTCCATGAAAAATTTATGTATTTTAATCATTTAAATAAATTATTAAAAAAATATATTTCATCTTGTATATTTTAAGACATTATACTTTCTATTTATAAACATATTTAAATATTTCTAAATATCTTTTCTAGTTTTTTTCAAAAAATAATATTTAGTGGACATTTAAAAGATCATAGTACAATTAGAAGTTTTAATGTATTTTCATACTACATGTATTCTTTGCATTTGCTTTCTTGGTACATCCATGTTCTTTATGGATGAATAATTTAATATTCTATTGAGTCATAATTCTCAAATTATTACTATTTGGATGAATTTCAACTTGTGTTGAAAATGAAAAAATGTTTAACAATATATTAATTTCAATTTTTACTATTCCTCATACCCTTAAAGAAATTATCAAAAGAGTACGATACTATAAATATGTATGGATATTATAAATACAAAAGATACTCCTACATAAAACTTCTACGGTACTCAAGAAATGTGAGTTCTTAGATTATGTGATTTTTAGAAAAATAAAAGCCATATTTCTCTCCTCTTCCAAATTCTAAATATAGTATCTCCAACTATATTCCCTTTCCACTTCTATCTAGAATTTATTCATGAAAACCTATTGCATAGTTATTTTAATATTATTGTTTCAAGATAAATCATCATAAAGACATAAAACTATTATAGAAGTGAGAGAAACATAATATATTTTAATATCTTTGAATTTATAATTCAAAGGGGAAACCTCTAAATATATATTACAATCTTATTAAATATATTTTAAGATTCCTTCTAATATATAGTTTTACTAAGGAAAAATAATCATTTTGTGTATTTGAGATAATTATTTTATTCTATTAACCAATAGGATATATTATAAATAGTATGCATCACTTTATCAAATATATCTAATCATAAATAAAAAATAATGTGTATCCAACTAGTTATATCTAACATAAAGTACAAAGGAATTGTAACATTTCCTATGGCTGCAAAAATGTTCATCCTCTAGAATTGAGATGAGGAGAATCATGGAGAATTATAGTGGATTTTCATGTGGTATCTTCAACTTGGGAAACCTTCTAGTAGACAAATGTTTCCTCAATAGAATGGTTGGGCATATGTTTTATGTTTTAATCCAAAATGACATTGGTTTAAAAAATCTTGCGACCTCCTCACCTAACTATTATAACTCTAATGGTTGTTACATAGAGATACAAATCACATTCTTGAGAAGAGAGATGTAAAAATTAGGTTTATTTGAGAAGAAAAAGTGTTAACCTATATGCCACATCATCATTGTACTTGATCTCCCAATAGGGAATATGAAACTTTGTATCAAACTTGTAACCATGCTTATTGTGTAATGAAACATGCTTATAGGGATAGAGACATTAAAATGCCCAATCTCTAATACAAAAGTTATACTTATTTTGATGTTGATCCACATATTAACTCTTGCAATTTTAGGATAGTATCAAATTAGCCTTAAGTTGTGATGTAGAAACTTGTGAAGGTCATAAATTTTGACTTGGGAGTCTAATTGTGATTTTAGTGTTTTTTCAAGATTTTTTCAATTTATTTTTTCTATTTCAAACTCTTGCATGTAATTAGATTAGTAATTTGAAAATTAATGTCACTTTAATTGTTTAAAATAATTGGAAACTTCCATAGGCCATGCAAATAAGCATTATAAATTACCAAAAAGAGGTAAGTTATGAAATCTACTAAAAATTTCCAAAAAAAGTTATTTTGAATTATGCTAAAAAATGCAAAAAAGGTAAATTTTGGATTTTGATAAATATTACCAAAAAAAAAAGGTGACTTTCAGATTTCTAATTAAAGAGAAGTTTTTTTTAATTTTTGAAGTTAGAATGGAAGGAGGAATAAAGGATAAATTTCAAAAGTATTCTAAGTTTGTTATGTTCGCTTTTTAATAATAATTATAATTTATATGTAAGTTTTGGCTACATCATCTAGTATTAGAGGAGGAAGATGGCTAGGAGAGGAAGATGAATAGGATGTCTTTCTGAAATGTATAGAGATATAAAAAATCTACAAAAATAAGTAGTACAACTAGTAGCTATGATAGCAAATAAAAGAATAAAGGAAAATAATTTTGATAAAGAAATAAGACAATGAGGTGAAGGTCAACATGTTGAATATGAAGATGGAAAACAATTAAAGAATCTAAAATTTGAATAAAAGATTCATAGATCATTAGAAGGAATAAACAAAAATGAAGGAATTAAAATTGAAATTTTTGATTATGCAGATAGTCTTAAACAAGAGAAGCTAATAGATTGGCTGAACAATATATAATTTTTTTTTAATGGAAAACTATGGGAAATGAAAAGAAGGTAAAATATTCATCCACTAAATGAAAGGGTCATGCAATGATCTTGTTGGATCATCTAAAAAAGGAAAGAGTTAGAAAGGGGAGAGATAAAATTAGAACATGGAGTAAAATAGAGAAGCTGAGAGAAATTATTTCCTATGGATTATGAACAAACTCTTTTTCATCAATTTCAAAATTTGAAGTAAAATTTATGTACTGAGTAAGACTATATAAATGAATTCTATAAAAATTTCTTTCATTTGGAGCATCAAGAGATAAATGAATAGGTAGCTGCAAGGTATGTAAATGGTCTAAAATTTTCTATTCAAATTTAACTAAGCATGAATAGGATTGTCAATATGAAAGAAGCATACCAATTAGCTTTAAAAGCAAAAGAAAAATAGAGTAGACAATATTTACAAAGGAATATGGGTGCATGAAAAGGTACATAATATCAAACCAATATGCACATATGAAAACTGCTCAACCAATATGCAAAAAGTCAATCAAACTCTGTGAAGTCGCTAATACAAATAGTATTATGATTAGGAGTACTAGAATCTCTAAAAAGATGATCCACTAAAATGATCCCCCATACAAGAGATCAATATTGAAGGTTCATGAGGCCTCCAAAAAATAATATTCATCAACTACTTCATTGAAAGAAGCATTAGCAAAACACATCATAATACCCCCTTAATGCTAAGAGAATATAAGAAGAACCAACTAAAATCGAGAGTGTGCAAGGAATGTCAAGATGTACAAGAAAAGGAGAAAGGGTGTGCTCCAAGGCTCACTCACATGAGGTGAGAATCACAAGGAGACATTGTTGTGATGTTAAATCACAAGGATCCACAACTGTGGTGTCAAATCAAGACTCTACACAACCCCTCATTACACTTTGTAATTCAGTTTAAGTACAATAATTTCCCAAATTCACTACACACATTTAGTTTGTGGCACTTTATATGAGTGCATTTACAAGCATATTTGTTGTTACAAGTTCTTCAATTTTTATTGTCATGAGGTGGATTAAGAAGGAAAGATTAATTTATATCTTGCAAACCTAAATAAAAGATAAAAAAATTAAAATTAAAACCACCATTATGGTGACCCACCCTTTTACCAAATTCATTGCAAAAGAGAAAATTGACTCCTCTTTTACAAATTTTTAACTAGGGAAATTTTTTTCCTTTGCCACATTTAATACAAAAAAGCCCATTCTTTACAAATTTTTGACTAGGGAATTTTTTTTTCCTTTGCCACATTTATTACAAAAAAAAAAAACCACTTTTCTTTTACAAATTTTTAACTATGGATAAAAATGAAAAAATGACCCTCCCTTTGCCAACGTTTTGAATACACCTACAATCGACTAACCACTAAGAAGTTAGCATTAAATACTAACCGTTACAATAATAATTTGACATTAAAGGCAAAGCTGGTGTCAAATAATTTGGAGGAATTTGAGGGCATTCAAATGTTACAAACAATTGACCAAGTCAATTAGCAAAATAAGACCCATGTTCCGTGAATTTGGATTTCCTTGTTGCACAGATTTCCTTGCTTAGTTGATTCTTTCTTCACATCTCTATGGTCTTCAAGTCTCTATGCAGCATGCCAAAAATATGCCTCTGTGAAAATTGGAACTCTTTACTGTTCAATCCTTTAGAATGTAAGGCACTTTGTCTTCGATACTGGCCACTACAGAATATATCAGCCAACGTGGTAGTCAATAGCTTGCAAGATGAATGGCCTGGTCTACAAGAAAAGAGCTCACAGTCTGCACAAGAAATGCTCATTTCCTAACACTGTTCGAAGGCTTCTTTCGAGGTCCTTGGGAATTGCTGCTCCATATGAGGTGGAAAGAGCACAACAAAAGGCCGAAATCAGCGGCTAAACGAGTGCAAAAGGTGGACAAAATGAGAACATGTCTTGCTCACCGAAATCATGCTGGTCAAATGTTCTGTATAGATCCCTTTTATGGGACATGAACTTCACACGGCCTGCATAATATTTCACCTAGCACATTCGTTCCAAACTGCACTTGCTTCACTCCATGGACTTGGTCAACCAGATGAGAGGGTATGCCCACTATTGCATAGATTGAAGCAACCTAAAAATGAAAGTGCAGGATGCCAAAATTGTGTGTGGGTCAATGACTACAAGCAAAAACTTTGGCTTGGCGATGAGGGTCTCTTCCTATTGTCTTCGGATGGTCGATTATAAAAAGTGAGGCATTTGTCCCCACACAAGGGTTGTACATAGTCCACCCGGCTTATGAAGATCAAGCAATTCTATAGCATCAAAAAATGTACTTCTTTACATTTTTCACATTATTTTTGGGTCTCTTAATAAATCAGACTTAATTAAGCCTCTAATTGCCTAAATTCTGCTTTTACAAGCCTAATTAATTGCAATTTCTGAAAGGAGAATCATGATTTAATTAATGCAATTATCATTTTTAACACCCCAAAATGAATAGGTCCTATCAATTTAGGTTAGGACCCATTTGCCCACCCCCTTTAAGATCACAAATTCAAATTTTAAGAATGTTTTTGGAAGCATCCTAAGGTTCTAAATTCAAGTTTTAAGTGTTGGCTTGTAATGTTTAATTTTCAGGAAATTAGAAAAATGCCTATACATACCTAGTCTTTTTATCAATTCAAAACATCTAGCAAGAGGGGAACTATCACAAGAGCTAATATTACTTTCAAAGGTGTTCAAGAGAAGATTTCTCAAGAATTTGTTGAAGCATTCAAGATTTCAAACATTAGGTCAAAGTTATCAAGCATCATGCATGTTTTTGGAGCTAACATTGTAATATAGGCTTCAAGTTTCAAATCAAGATTCAAGCATCAAGATCAACATCCAATCAAGCCATTTCATGCAAGATCAAGACCTTAAAGAGATCTACTAAGTTTTAGTCATTCAAGGGTTTCAAATCAAGGGTTTAGTGAGTTGCAACATAGCTCTTGTTCATTCATCATTCCTTTCATGTTTCATTGTTTGAATTCAAGGTTTAATTACCCAAATGGGGTTTGACCAAGGAAAACCCCCATTCACCAAAAATAAATATATTTTTCCACTTGTGTGTTTTGTAGATATTAGGTTGAAGAAGGATTGAAGATCTATCCAAAGAGAAAAATTGAAAAAGTTTTCAAAACTACAAAATTTGTCAAAGTTGTTGTCATGCCACAAAAACTCACTTTCAGAATTAATTTCCAAATTTATGATTGTGAAACCCAAAGGAATCAAGAGTACAAACATAGGACCATAGGACTGTGAAATAATATTTTCAACCCCTGTAGCTGGATCCATTCACCCTTGGGCGAATGAATCCCAAAGAATACTCAACAACAACATTTTGCTGAAAAGTGAAAAAATATTTAACCTCCTCAAATCTACTAGAAAGTTGTAGGTTTCATTAGATTAAGGTTTAATCTTGTGATTTCATGTATTACTTTGTATTTTTGGGTTTATTTACAGTTTTTAATCTTTCTCCCAAAAGTGTTGTTTTAGCATATTTGTAATGCCCCGCCATGCAACCCCAAAGGATACTAATACATCTAACATTTATGGCACCAATTTTTTTTTAAAAGTACTAACATACATCATAATAATCATATATCACATGAAATGAAACTAAACATGAACTACATATAACAAATCCCTCGGGTTTACATGACTGCATTACTTTTCACAACATCATTACATCACATGCAAGGTAAGTATACACAGTAACCATAAGATAACATGAACATGGACAATACATTAATCAAGGATTATAATATTACAATGCCGCTTCCCAACATGAATAAGGAAGATACAATAAAATGGAATGATACATTTGAAATGAAGGAGTACAAAGCTGCAATACTGGATCCAACTCTAGTTCAACTCAGGAGTCACTGCAAGGTACAATTTCACACTTCTCGATCGATGACTGGGGACCCAATGGGGTGCATAGCACGTTCCACCCAACCACATGGACCCTAAGGCCCACCCCCATGCTAAGAGATGACAAGAAGGACCCCAACAATAACCATCAAACAAAACAAGGATACAAGACTTCACAACAAGATCCACAATAACATAAGGCAATCTCAGCACAAGATATAACCAACACAAGATGTGCCCAACATAAGGAATAACCAATAAAGCATCAACATACAAATGCCAACATGTGCTTCCAGAGGCCCAAGAATAACATAGAGGGAAACAAAGCATACATGGTTGTTAAAGGAAGAGTGTCATCGCAATGTTGCATGGGTTACCCTGGCAAATCTTCCTAGGCCTCGGCCCCCAACTTGGGTTACCCTGGTGACCTCTTACGAAACCCGGCCCCACATGCAATCCAATGCGGAATCGATTATCTTTCATAAAGACAAGATAACGATCTTGCCATTCCAGGCCTTCTCAACTCATCCCCAAGTCTGAACTAGCCCTTGAGTCCATGAGCGAGGCATAATTTATACAGTTAAGTGTTTTAGACTACCTAATGTATTGATTTAGTTTTCACTTATTAGACTAACTCCACATGAGTTACCCAAGCACCACTTTGTGTGCCGGCCCCCATGAAGAACCACTCCCCTACTAACAACATATCTCAAAAACTCAAATGGAAAGCCAACTTGCTCAAGAAACGTAATCCAATAAAATAGCTGCACCAAGAGAGGCATGCACCATCTCACGCTAGAACTTCAAGTAATGAAAACCACATTCAAATGCAAGGCTCAAGGCACATAAAAACAATCCAAGTGCAAGATCAACCATCATCAAAGTACTAGATAGAATCATAAAACCACCTGCTTTCAGGTGAAACAACATTAAACTCAATAAATACACCGGGCTTGATATGGGTTACCCAAGGCGATCCTCCTAGGTCGTCGGCCCCCATACCAACCCTTGCAAAAATATAAAATAAAAATCATATCCCCTCTAACCTCTGGAAGACAACAAATTATCAACACAATGGTTTCCATCAAGGTGACAACAGTAGAACAAATAGTGAAAAACATCGCATCAAATTCTTCAAACTCAATCAAGATTAACAAAATCCACCCACTTCAATATCAATCACAAAAATCAAACCTTCGCAACTTCCAACAATATCTACTTATATAATGAATCATAATGCACAACTATTATAGAAGCATCATCCTATTCATCCTCAAAATTCCTCTCATATTCAAGTAAAGCTCTAAGAAATCATTAAAAGAAATAATGGATAGAGTTTAAGGTTTATTAACATAAAGACTTCGTCAAGGTGACGACTTTTACAACCTCTCACTCACCATCTTATGCCAATATCTTGATAAGTAAATGCTTATATGATGAAGCGTTATATTACAAATAAAAAGGCATCTATCATTTGAATCCAAGATAATTTTTGTCTATATAGGACAACTTCTATAAATATATCATTATTCTATATTTAATTTTTTTTCTTGCTCAATTTATTTATATGAAAGTATATAAATCAACCATTCTTCTTCTCTTCAAGGAAATTACCCTACACCTATGTATATACATAAGAAACAATCCAAGATTACTCAGTTTCATATAAACAACACATATTTCACATAGCAATCAATCCACTAACGGAACCAAAAGCATACACAAAATTGGTTTCTATAACTAGATAACATACGAAACAAGTTATATTTGAAATTGCTAAGAACAAGGGAAATTTCTTAACTCATGTTACCTAATTCTTCTAATTGGATTAGTTATAAATTACTGACATTTATAATCTACATTTCCAAATAGTGGTCAACTAGATGCTAAGAGAGAGTATTTGATTTCTAAATGCAAAATCTATCATATAATCCTAACTTCCAACAATATTCCCTAATTCCTTTTATAAGCATTCTTAAGCATAAGAAAATTAATAATAATATCATATTTCCTGATTAATAACCACCTCACCGATATCCTTCAGCATTAACACAATCGAAAACTCACAAATCCTTTGAAGATACATTGAGAGTGGAGGTAGTGGTTGCTTTAAAGTAATACTAAAATAGATCCTACTCTCTTAATTCTCCAAGTCATACAAATGTTTCGGTAACAAGTCTGTTGCAAGAGAAAGTGTTCTGAGGGATGTGAACCATTCCCATCAACAAGGAATAGCACATTTCTAAGGTGGAGGATAAGAAACAAAACACACAAGCTAAAGATCAATAATGTCTTATTCTATTAAACATAATTGATTATAAGGACTCATCTGCTTCTGCTATGACAGGTTGACAAGGAATCTTGGAGATTATTTGAATCTCTACAACATTCAATTTTTGAGTGCAACAGATGTAACAAGTTGCCAAAGAAATCAGAGAGGTGTTTTAAACCTCTACTACCTTCTTATGCTCAAGTGTCGCAACTGTAAGAGATTCCAAGTGAATCAAGGAGGTTATTTAGGCCTATATACCCAACCATGTTCAAGTACGCCGCTGTGACAGGTTGACAATGAAATCAAAGAGATTATTTAATTTACTACACCTTTGCAGTCTAAAAGTTGCAGCTGTGATAAGTTACCAAAGGTTTCAGGGAGGCTATTTAATTTTGTACACTGCCTCAACTCTAAACGATGTACAGTGACAGGTTGTCAAGTATATTAGAAAATGAATATTGGAATTTGGAAATATTGCCATCTTCTTGCATTATTGTCAAGTCCCAAATGTTATCCCCAAGACTGAAGGGAAGGAGAAAGGTGAGGTGAAAATACATGACTTAAGAGTAAGAGAAATAATGTACAACTTTTCTTTTTGAAACTAGACACATTTCTGCTTGGTGGCGAGATTCCAAAGACGTGCTCAGATTTGAAATTTGGGAGTAAAACTTCACCACGATCAAAGGTAAGCTCTCTATTATATTAGTACATTGACAATATTTATTTTCAAGTGCTGCATCTACAATAGATTGTCAGTAGAATCAAGCAAGTTATTTAAATCTTCAAAATTTCCTATTTCACAAGAGCAGTGACTCTTGAAGAAATCAAATCCATAAGCTTTTACATTTCTTAAGCACCTAGTCTGACGCCATAATAGAACAGGTATCAAGAGTCTTGCACGAGATATCATCATAAGTTAACGATAATGTTTGACATATAGATTCACATAACAAATATTAAGGGCATCTATCCAATCATGTGACAGGGACTACTGGTCCTATACTAAAAGATATTAATACCTATCTATCATGCATGCAAGCAAGGAAACACAAATGGGACAAGCAAACTCAATCTATAGTTTATCCACCAAATGCTGCATACCTGGGCATTTATGTGGATGTCACTGAGAGAATTCCAAAGCCAAGCAATCTCATCGTCATTTCCAAGCTTGCTGATGATGATGTCCTCTCTCTCAAGACACCATGTCCCTATGTGACTAATTTCCAATTATAGATTCTGACTTCTTCCAAAACCCAAAATGGTAGTTGATTTTCCTTCTTGAGCACGTCTTTCACAATTTCTGTCTACTGAGGATGATATCATTTCCTACTAAGAATACTATTGATGAAAACCTTCATGCTTTCCTCTACCTCTTCATCTTCCTGGATCTCAGGTGGATTAAATTGAAGGGCTTTTCTTCTTTCTCCCAGGTGCTCTATAACCAAAACAACCTATCTCCCAAAATTCATTCAAAATCTCCTATCTGAACATTCATCATATTTTCCCCCCAAGTGCTTCGTATATTCCCTGATTGAATTTTTTTTTTTGATCTTCATGTTATACTCCATCCCCTTCGAGGAGTTCCACTAGCAATTTTTTATCTTCTAAAATAGGCTATTACCATTAGAGGAGGATCTCTACCTTTTTGCATGCCCTCACCATGCGCCTACCTATCCTCTCCACAATGCTTTCATAATGAGAGTAACTGTTAAACATGCTCTTCACTGCAGTTATTGGCGTATACTTATTTTCATTACATTACTTGTAATAGATATTTTCCACTAACTGTTAGATATAAGAATCTTCAAAAATAAGTTACACTTACTCTTGCAAGGTGGTTGCAAATCCGTTACAACAATAACCTAAATTTAGATCTTTTGTATTGATAATACATTACATTTGATTTATAAATTGTATTATGATTTATTTATTATATTTTACCCTTCTTTTATTTTATTTATTATAATGTATTAAATAATCCAAACCTTGTTTATCAAAATTTTCCAATTTAAACAACCAAACACATAAGGTCAAATAATTTAAAATCATGAGATGGAAATCGGGGAGGGCACTACAATATTTGCCCCATCCTAGATCATAAGGAAAATAGCAAGATCTCCTTTAAGATTGACTCACATAAGGGTTGAAAGTCAACATTGGCTCAAGGGATCACTTTTTCTTAATGAGATAGAGGGAAATAGGTGCATTATACACCATTTTTCCCTTTCTATTTATAGTTAATTATTAGTGAACCCCCATTTTAATAGAAAGAACCAATTTCCCTCCATTTCAAGTCCAAGACATGAGCTATCAAATAGGCACCTCCATTTCATCAAAAACTCATCTCATCCACTAAGTTGCATGGGTGTGTAGTTTGTTTAAGGGAAGAGTCCTTATCAGAGCCATGAGGTCTCTTTCTTTGTAAGTGGTAGCACTCTTAAGGTTGCAAGAAAAGAAACACCAAATGAAATGATGTGTGAGGTAGTTGAGCAACAAATGGAATACCGCTGATCGCTTCTTATTCACACCCAACTTCCCTCACATTTGACTCTTCCCACTATTTCAAATGCCAGAGGTGTGGTCAAGATCTTCTTGTTTTGGGTAGGAGAATCCAAATGAGGCCTCATAATGTAGTTATGGATGTTTAACCATCTTCCTAGGATTGCACATAGTAATGAAACTCATAAAATACAATAATTTTCACCTAAAGGCTTGCACTATCTCCCCCTAAGCTCTAATACCATATTTTAAATAAGGAAAATCTAGTAGATGAGAAATAAGCACAATTAATAATATGCAATATTATATTTAGATGACCCAAATTACGATGAGTGTAAATCCTTGCTTATATAGGCAAGGATGAGGCAATCCAATTATGAGGATGATTGATAAGTGCACAATGAAATGACACAAAATAATAGACAAGTTTCCTATAGGTGTCAACCTTAGGAAAACTTGGAGTGTGCAAACCAACAATCTCTATGACCAAGTCATCAACCTTGTGTGCCAAGTGTTAAATCACCTTTGAGGTGGGAGGAAAAGACATCCAACCATATAAAGGTATGTGCATGAGGTTAACCAAACAACTTGGTAATCTCTAGAGGCTTAAAGGTTGAAAATTTAGTTAGACAAGATGTTGTCTAACCTCATCAAACTAAGTACACTTAGGTATAGTGAATACATTAATTATTCACATTAACATTTTTTATTTCACCAAAATAATTTTGAAAAAACAAACCCGTCTTGAGCATATTGTCAAACTTGGTCTTTTCTCTTGACATTGTACTTGCAAGTCCAAGCATATGAATGGGGTTACCATGCATTTTTTGTGCCTAAATCCAAATGAAAACATGGATTGTGAGTTTCCATCTTTTTGAAAAAAACACACTTTAAAATGGGTACCTATTTTAAGGAATATTTTAAGAAATGAATGGATGCCTTTTTTTAAAGCTTAAAAATGACACTTCCTCTAAATGTGAACCCAACTTCTTGCACTTATCCTATTGATGAGTATCTAATCATAATTTAGTAAGAAATTTCCCAATATGAAACATTGAAAGTTACAAATATGGTTTGAATTCCCACATAAATAATGAGGGTACATTTTTTTTATTCTTGGTCCTCTCCTTGCCTCATTATTTTCCATTCATGATTAGTAATCTATCTAGTTATTTGAGTTGAGAATATTAGTTTACCCTTACAAAAAATTTGAACTTCATGTAAGGATAAAACTGGCAAGAATTAATTTTGGGTTGTATCTTCAAAGTTATCTATAAGACAATTCAAATTATCTTATTAATCTAGGTGGAAACAAGTTTGAAATCCTTGATAACCTAATTAAGTTATGGTTGAATATTTTAATCATATTCATTTATATACTGGGGTAATGCTATTTGTGGATTATCAAATCAAATCTTAACTTTTTATCCTTTAGAGTCATTATTTGGTTGACATGTATCTACAAAGGAAGAGGTTCAAAATTTTGAAATTTTCAACATGTAAATTTTTTAGCTAAAACTAGATAGGTTTGACTCTATTAAATATTCACATCTATCAAAGAGACTAATTTTGGAGAAATTAACCTAAATTTATTGAAGAAGTCTTGATGGATGAAACCTGCTCATCCCACATGTGAACACAAGAGTAAGATAACATTTAGAAAATTTTCCTACGAATCTACAACCAAAATCAAGTTAAGCCATATTTTAAGTAATATGATGTGTAGGAGATGCTTAATGAGTACTTTGTGAAATGGACCTAAAAATATGAGTACATCAACTTCTCTGTAAGTTGACATCTATTGATTGAGAGTTCTAAAATTGAAAGGCGAAGTCAAATTTTAGGTAATATTAGATCTATAGGAGCAACCATGATTCAATGAAGAATACTCAAATTTATCCAAACCTAGACTAACTAGAGCTTGCCATTTTCCATCTCTTATCATTGTCGAACCATGAAACTTGAACATTATCAAAAGGATGTGAGTCTAATTAGAGGGAACGTTGAATCCCAAGATGTAACACAAAAATCAATTCCAATGAAATGAAATCGGTTTTATTCATGTGAAAGGAGATTCATATACACAAAATTCCTTGGAACAATATCAATTACCAAAATTTTCTTAAATAATATCATAGTCTTACATAATTAAAATAAGACTCAATATAAATTAATATCTTTTTTAAACCTAATTAAACTAATAAAGTCAACCAAAAATGTAATCTTTGTTAACTTTAGTTTTCTTATTTTTTATTTTTTATTTAAAATGCCGTCCCATTCAATTTCATCACTACTCAAAAGCCAATTCAGAAAGATAGAATTATTATTTATAAGTTTCTTTTTTGGGAAAAGACGACGATTACTTAAAAACCATTTGTTAATACGGAACAAGAGATCTAGAACGGAATACTACAGAAATATACCCAAGCTCGCTAACTTGGTACTTTCATTTGCATGGAACTTTGGTTAAAGGTCGATGTCTCGTGGAAAGGTTCAACAAATATTTTTCTATTATATATTAAAGTAATATGAATTTTTAATGATACATGTAACGCGAACTTTCTTTTGCGTATAACTTTGACGAAGTAAACAAATAAAGTGATTCAAAACTTAGAATGGGTTTGGTGAGGTGTGTCGAAGCTCAGACCGCTTCAGACATCAAAAGGTCAATGCTGAACGCGTTTGGACGGCATGATTTAACAACTAAACTGATAGCTTTATTGAAAGGTGGACTGGACAACATTTTCTACGTTGGATAGCATAAAGGAGCCGTCCCACAGTATTTATTGCCTTTAGAAAGTGTCTAAAATCTGATAATTTGACGGCTGTGGGGCAGAGTTTGTTGAATTTTTCTTCCGTTTGGATTCCTTCCACACCAGCCTTATTTTGTGGAAAGGAACAATTCAGCAGACAAAAATCTAAAGATTGTAATTGCCATCGATTACGTTTATCCTATAGAAGCTCTTGAGCCATTATAAAAAGCCAAGACACTCGAACATTTCAACAAAGCAAATTTCATTCTATTCTCCAATAGAGTGAAATATCAATACAATTTATTTATTGAGCTGCATAACAACCAGTCATGAGGACTAATAGTTTGATTGCATGGATTGCCTTCGTAGTCCTATGTTTGAGTCCCGCTAATGGGCAGCTCAGTTCGACGTTCTACGATAAGACGTGTCCCAAGGCACTGTCTACTGTCAAAGCTGCAGTAAAACAAGCGGTCGCCAAGGAAAAACGAATGGGTGCATCGTTGCTCCGCCTTCACTTTCACGACTGTTTCGTTAACGTAGGTTTATCCTTGTGCTTTGACATTTTCTCGTCTCTTGGGTTTTAGCTTCCTGTCTCAACATAACGTTTCTCCCTGAAATTTTATAGGGGTGCGATGGGTCTATTCTGTTGGACGACTCGTCAAGCATTACGGGAGAAAAAACTGCGAGGCCCAACGCAAACTCAGTTAGAGGATTCGACGTGATAGACACCATCAAGACTCAAGTGGAATCAGCATGCAGCGGAATTGTTTCTTGTGCTGACATTTTGGCCATTGCTGCTCGTGATTCAGTGGTCGAGGTAGCTAATCTCCCCTTCTACTATGTTAATTTTTTCCATCTATTATAAATCCTTAGTACAAACGTGGGAAGGATTGGATAGAAATAATATTAGTGTTAGTATTATTGTGGGAGAAATTAATGGGAATAATATTATTTTTAGAATTGATGTGAGAGAAAGAACACTTTTGTGGATCACAAATAAATTGTTTGGCATGAGCAGTTAGGAGGGCCATCATGGACAGTACAGCTCGGGAGGAGAGACTCGAAAACTGCAAGCCTGAGCGGTGCAAACAGCCAAATTCCTGCACCCACATCAAGCCTCAGCGCTCTTATCTCCTCATTCAGTAATCAGGGTCTTTCCACAAAGGATATGATAGCCCTTTCAGGTAATTTATGGTCATATATCTTGAGTCCCAATTTTATGCAGGTCAAATTTGGATTTGTGTTAAATAAGGAAGTGACTGTTTTGATTATGTTCAGGTGCTCATACAATTGGTCAAGCGCGGTGTACCTCTTTCAGAACTCACATCTACAACGAAACCAACATAAACAGTGCATTTGCCACTTCTGTGAAGGCTAACTGCCCAAGCAATGGCGGTGACAATAACTTGTCGCCCTTAGATGTCCAAACTGCCACGGCGTTTGATAACAAATACTATGCAAATCTTAGAAGCCAGAAAGGACTTCTTCACTCTGATCAGGAGCTATTCAATGGAGGCTCTGCTGATTCTCAAGTGACTACCTATTCTAACAATCAAAATACCTTTTTTAGTGATTTTGCAGCTGCCGTGGTGAATATGGGAAACATAAGCCCTCTCACTGGTACCAGCGGAGAAGTCAGAAAGAACTGCAGGAAACCCAATTAGAAAATATGACTAGCTGAATAAAGTTATGCATTGAATGCATGCGATTATATATCATTGTAGAAGACTGCCTCTTTGTATTGGAATTTACCACACACCATGTAGCATATTTGCCACATGCGAAGCATGTGGGAATATGATGTACGGAATCCATTTAGAAATATTATTGGCAATATAGCTTACTATATTTCATGTTGTGTTGTAAGAAGCTTCTAAAAAAATAGAATAGAAATGATGAATTATTGACAGTGAACTGTCGAGCGCCATGAAGATTATAATTTTGACAATTGAAAGAGCACACAGATCACTCCCTCACACAAAATAAGGATGTTAAAACAGTGTACACCAAACGGAGACTTAATTAGAAAAGTGAAAAGTGTTTTAGGAGACTATGGTTGAGTTTTATTGTCACCCTTCTTGTATCCGTACACGCATCATTCGTTACAAAACGCGAAGAACTTAAAACCAAGTCTTATGGTAATATCATTTATAGATTTATAAACTTCATATTAAAGCTATCAAATGAAAAATAAACTTTGTGTGTATTTTAAAGGCCATTCTTATGGTAATAATGTCCTCTATGTAAGCACATAATTCAATTATCATTTAAACTTAAACTATAATATTGAGAAGCGAATAATTTCTCAAATGAAAAGATTAGTATAAGATCCAAATATGGTTAAAAATTGAAATTAATTTAAAACATTTTAGTTATTATATATTTAGAATTGAATTTTTTTTATTTTTATTTTTTTAAAGGTGCAATGCACCCATAATATTAGGGGTAAACACTTTTTTTTGACCGGAGCTATGAACCGGATACAACAAACCACAAGAAACAACTAAATCCGCGAGCACAAAGGCCCAGCGAAGGCACAAGGCCTGCGAGCACTTTGGCCCAGCGAAGGTTTGAACCCTGGTGGCCGTCACTACAACCAAGCGACTTGACCACCGAACCACGCCCTTATCGGCATATTTAGAATTGAATTAAATAAGTTGAAATATATTTAATTTTTTATAAGTTGAAAATAAAATAAAATATTTTATGTGTAAGATAGTACATTATCTAAGTTATGTAAATAAAAATAATTGGAAAAATAACTATATTAGATTTAAGATAGGGACTATAATAATAAATATAGAGGATACATAAATTAAATATAATATTTAGTTAGATTTTGAATGGTGGGATATTTTATTAAAAATGTGAGGAATTGAATTATCATTGTGCTAAGAACTAGGGTCTTTTCTATCCAACAATTCATTAATTGTACTCCAATCCAATTCATATCTACTCTCTTAGAAGTGAAAGAATTATGCAAAACTAAAACTCGCTCATGGTTAGAATCTTACTAAAATCTAATAGATTGAATCTACTCACCTTGTCTTGTTACATTTGTACCTAAAATGTCAAGGTGTCTACAAACATTGTTTGACAACTTCCTTAAAAAGAATAATGTTATCCTCAATCAATCTTCTAGAAAAACTAATTGAAGAGAAATGAACCAATGATATAAAGATAATAAGGAAGCATAGAATATGCCTAGAATTATTATGAAGGTTAAGAATGGAATTAAGATGCTATCATATGAATGATCTTTGATTTAGATTTATTATGATAATAATCAATTAGAGCATATCCTTTTTAATTTAGTGGGAAACTTAAAATATTTTCTATTTTGTCAACTCATAATAGCCAGTAATGGAGATCCATAAACCCATTAAATTTTTTAATTTCAATTCATATTCATGCATGTAAAGGTGATTGATGGAGGAGAAAATTGAACCAAAAATAAGAACACCAATTTCTCACAAAAGATATGAATATTCTTTGTTAAACTAGACATAGATTACATTATAGAAATGAGAAAACAAAATAGAGGATGAAATCCTCATAGGCTACAGCACATTACAACTTCTCTCCTCATGTTTATGGAGCCTTCTATATTTTGTCTCTTAAAATCCACCTTCAAACCTCCTCTCCCATCTTCCTCACAACTTACCACCTTCCCATCATCATTCCACTACTTGAAAATGCTCAAAACCTGATTTTAAAACTAAAATCTTTAATATCTCCTCACACAGAATTGATCTTGATTCAATACTCACACACATTGTACAAAATTTATTTCTAGAGCTTTGTGAAAAATTTAAACTCCCTACGCGCTTATATGAAAAAATACTAAAAATAGAGGCCCTACTAAATCTAAATTCCCAAAGTTGATGAGCATGTCAAAGTTATGTTCATTCATGCATGTTTTTGGAGCTAACATTGTGATGTAGGTTTCAAGTTTTCAAGTCAATATTCAAGCACAAGATCAACATCATCAATCGAGGCATTTTTTGCAAGTTTTAGTCCTTCAAGGATCTCCATTCAAGGGTTTTATTCAAGGGTTTGGTGAGTTGCAACATAGCAATTGTTCATTCATCATTCCTTCATGTTTTATTTCCGTTCAAGGTTAATTACCCAAATAGGGTTTGACAAAGGAAAACCCCCATTCACCAAAAACAAATAATTTTTCCCTCTTGTGTTTGTGTTTTAAATCTTAGGTTGAAGAAGGATTGAAGATCTCTTGAAGAGAAAGATTGGAAAAGTTTTCAAAGTTGTCATCAATTTACGAAATCTCACCTACATATCTGATTTCTAACTTTCCAAAAATGAAACTCTGATCAAATAAATGCTATAGATTGACATTAGATGCTCCCAAAAGTTGTTTGAAAACCTTGATCAAAGACCCATTCACCCATGGGTGAATGAGTCCTAGTTTTTCTCCTAAAATTTCCTTTTGGTGACTGGTATAGTGTATCTAACCCTTCTCAGATTTACAGAAAGTTTGCTATTTCTATTAATATTGAGCTTTAAATTTCCGTTTCAAGTGTGAATGAGAATAATTGGGCAGATTTACTATTTTTAGTTTTTCTCCAAAAATTATTGTTCAGGATGATACCCCCATCCACACATGCATAAAGGAAATTGCTAAATATTTTATAGTATTGACTAACCTAAGGGGTAAAAGTTAATTCTATCTTGGCGGATCTCATTTCCTTAATGAAATAGAAAATAGGTAGTTCCATTACACCCCATTTTTCCCTTTCTATCTATAATAACTTTGGTAACACATTCCAAATTTAAAATAAAAACTTATGCTTTGGACTTATCACCTATTTTTATATGTTTTATTTTGGTGAACCTGATGTGAAAACGTGTTATAATGTTGGTTCACGTCAAGTTCACCAAAATGAAACATTAGAAAATATGGCAGGTAAAATGTATTATAAGGGGGGTTCACCAAATATGGACCTATTTTCCTTTATAAAATTGACTCACCTAAGCACATTAAGTTAATTCTCTCTTGGAGGATCTCATTTCCTTAATGAGATAGAAAATAGGTAGGTTCTTTACAACCCATTTTTCCCTTTCTATTTATAGTAAGTTTCGTGAAACACTCCAAATTTAGTATAAAACCTTATGTTTTGGACCTATAACCTATTTTTCTATGTTTTAGGCATCAAAAAAAATATTTTCTTATTTCTCCATTTTTCTCAACTCATAAGAATTCATTGAAATACTCCCATATATAATTTAGAATTGGGATTTACTAGTACTCATACTAATTGAATTGTTGTATGCAAACTCTACCTATGATAAAATATAATCCCATCCCTCAGGCTTATATCCTACTAAGAATCTTAGTAGGTTGACTAGACTCTTATTTACCAGCTTTGCTTTCCCATCAATCTATGGATGGTCTGTAAAACTAAAATTCAAATTATTCTTTAGTTTCTTCCATAAGTTTCTCCAAAATAGCCCAACATATTTTATATCCTGATTTGATATTATACTCTTTTGTAGACCACATAGTCTTACCACAAACAACTCTACAATGTGAAAAACATCATTAGTATTTTATGCTACAGACACATTTTTAAATATTTAATTTACACCAACACTAAATGAAATGTTTCATATTTAAAGATCAAAGTGTTGGTGTAAATTAACCTCCTAGGAGCACAATTTTCAATATAAAAATTCACAAATATGAGAGAAGCAAAGCTCTTTCACCAAAAGTAAAAAAAGAATGAATTGAGATAAAGAATAATGTACATTGGCCTTGCTTATAAAGGCAAGGGGAAAGATGATAAAAATGTAACCGACAACAACTACAAATTAATTAAATGAACTATGCCTAAATAAAATTAAGTAGGTAAATATCCTATTTACTCTAACACCCCTACTTAAGTGCAACTTTGGGAAATTATTACACAATATCAAGATGCAATGAAATCTCTCACAAACAGAGAAAAGGAGAAAACCCTGTTGGAAAAAACTCCTCTCCAAAAGAGAGAAAAGAAAACAAGAAGCATGGATGGCAGACTCAATAACACCCCCCAAGGACTACATATATCATGTATATATAATCAATGATCCTCCCATAGGAAGGGTAGAAGAAGACTACATATCCCCTCCATAATGAATAATATCCTACAAAAATGGTAAGTGCTTGAAGGGAAAACAGAGTCCAATTCCTACAAATAACATTTCTCCCTTTGGGAAGAAGATAAACCAAGTA
>VDFB02078224.1:0-19291 GCA_007258455.2 Sequoia sempervirens
GCATGAGGCGTGAATCACTAGGATTCACTATTGTCGTGGAAGGGGTACTCACTTGACAAAAGGTTTAACGGTGAACCAAAGGAAAATAGCAACCCCCCCATGGCACTTTCTATCATAGCGTGAATACAATAGGCACAACAGGATGGGCGAAATCCCCAAAAATAATATACACCAAAATGACACTTTATCTCAATGCGTCTACAAAAGAGAATGTTTATGAAAAAGATGTCTAAAATGCCCAAATAGGATAGAATATTGGAAATACATATAGAACAGCCAAAAAAGAATCATCCCGCACAAACGAAAAGTTTCCAGGAGCTAAAACGTCCAAGTAATTCACCAGAGTGTAAAAACACAAAAAAAATACAATGTACCTGGTGAACAATCTAGAAAAATTGTATGGATGGAATTGAAGAGCTCTGAAAGATGGTTCCAACATTGCTAGAATCGTGAAAAATAGAGAAACTCATCAAAAGTTACAAGCTCGGGACTGAAAATAGTTCCTCTAACTTCAATAGGATGTAGAATGCACAAATAGTAGAATAAAGCAATGAGACCCACACCATTAGAAATTTGGCGGAACCAACTTTCTGACAAAATCTCATTTGTTGAAAAACGATATCGTATGCCCAAGTTATGGGCAAAAGAAAAAAAACACCCCTTTTAGGCACAAAGGGGGTCAAAGGGGCCAAGGTACAAGCGTTCGTATTGCTGATGTCATGCTAAAATCAGCATGACATTAGTAGAATATTTTGCAAATATTCCCTCGTCGGCGAAAAAAATTGACCCCCTACAAAAAAACTCAGCTTCAAAATATTCAATTTCTAAACCAAAATATTCACAAATTCCCAGGATGGATGACGTCTGCCTGAAAAGTGGAAATCATCACTGGAAAAGAAATTGAGGTGGTGGCTCAAAAAATTAAAAAATCTTTGTTGATTTTTAAGTCGTTGTTGGCATTAAAGAAGGCCTGCGCTAGGTACTAAAAGTACCCTATGCATTAATGAGATAAGCGCCCTTTTTTAAAAAAATGAATACAACGCCCCCAATAAATATAAAAATGGCTTTTTTAATATTTTTGAATTTTTTCCAAAAAAATAAAAATAAAAAATTATGCTGACACTAAAAAAATATTTTTTAATAATTATTTTTATTTTCGTGCCCAGTGGGCCGTACGGAGGTCGTACAGCCCATGGGAAAAAAAAAATTGCCTCAGAAACTCCCAACACAGATTTTGGTGATTTGGTAGGCGATCTTAAAGTTTTTGGGCCTTCTAAGCGCGATGGTACGTCCTTAGCATGCCAAAATGCATTGAAATTGCAGCTACCCTCCGGATCTGGAAATAAAGCAACCACTTCAAACCTTCGTAGATCTAGCATCATGAATTGAAATTGGGAAAAATAAAAGCCAAATTTTTCTTTTTTTAACAACTTTGAATCCAACGACAAAGTCCTTTTTTCACCAAAAAAATGCCCACCTCCAAAATTTGCAAAAAAAAGTAAAGGATTCAGATCTAAAGCCCGCGAACCCTTTTGTTGAAGCTGTGTAAACTAAACCTCATAAATTGAGAAGGGGTTCATGAATCCATGCTCTAATACTCATGTTAGAATTGTGAAACAAGCACACATGGGCCACAAGGTCATGATCAAACAATGAACAATGACACCTTCCACGCAAGAGATCTGCAAACAATACATGCAATATTCCTTCAACAAGAAAAAGCTATAGAAGCAAGAGACTCTCAAGAAGATATGAAAGCTCAAGATAATTACAATGAGGGTTGAGTGCTTATAAAGAAAAACCCTAAATGAGAAAGGGATCAGATCATGACAAGTGTCAACATCACATGAGATGAGACATAATGATCTAATATTAGCTCAACTAATAAAGTATAAAACACTCCTAAGTTTAGCTTAAGTGCATGGATAAATTAGACTAATAATCAATTAAAGATTAATTAATTATTAGCTAATGCATGATTACTCTAAAAAAATCTATTAGGATGAAATAGAAAAAGAAATAGGGATAACCTTAGACTAGTAAGGTTGCCAAAAAGGAATAATTGATCGAAATGATCGAAGAAACCTTGTCAATACAAAGCTTGAAATATGAAGCAGTATCATTATATTCAATAAATAGGTGTCCAAGAGAAATATTATGCTCAAGTTGGGCAATGGCCAAGAGTACTACTTTTATGATTAAGGAAAATGGAGGTGTAAGTGATGGATGGACTCGGCCTTTGAGTTGTCCAAAGGTGTAAATACCAAAGGGAAGGATGTGACCCACGATGTAGTGTACAATGCATCGTTATTCCTTTTCTATTTGGATTCTACTAAGGATAAATTCATAGGCCCTCAACAAACAACTCCAAATGCCAATAACCAAATAGCAGTTGTCAAAGCCACGTTGCCCTTTAGTTATGGAGATCCGAAAAGACAATTCACTCCCTTACCCGATACCCTTCATAACACAATTTCCCAACTTTTACAACAAAAGATTACCTTTCCTCCCGTCAAAACACCCAACCCTAATAAGCCTTTACCTATAAGCTTTAAATCCAATTCTTATTGCCACTATCACCGACAAAATGGACATGACACAAAACATTGCAAGTGTCTTAAACATCTCATGCAAGACCTCATTGATTCTAGTCGTCTATCCATTGGAGGTGTTAGTGATCAAGGCAATAAGTCTATTGCCCCTCCCAACAAAAATTTTCAAATTTTCACTAATCCAATGCCCAAACATAATATTTCATTTGTCAAAGCTAGCAAAACTACAAACAATGATGTGATGAATGTTGATACAGATGATGAAAATAATGATCCTATTCCAAATGATAACAATGTCAATCCTATGGATGAAATGGTAGGCGCGATAGATGTCATTCCTCATAAGGTCCGACCTAAGAAATCTCTTGATATTGCTTTCTCCTCTAAGGATATAATTAAACATCTACCTGATGGTCCTCTCTACGTAGCCGGTTGTATCTACAACAAGCCCACTAATGGGATACTAATAGATCCCGCCTGTGGAGAGAACGTGATCACCGAGGAATTCTTAGTATTGCATGAACTCTATCAAGATGACTATGATAAGTTGAAAGCATGGATCAATACACACAATGGTTTTGCTTGCCCTACATTGGGATCGATCATCCTTCCATTACAAATAGGAACAAAAACATTAGATGTCACATTCTCCATCATCCTGCAGTTAGACCAATTTCATTTGAGGCTAGGCCATCCATGGCTTCACTCAATGAAATTCATCCCCTTGGTTGTGCATAAATGCATAAAGTTTCCATTTGACAATAAAATATTCACTATTCACCATAGCGGCTTTAACCCCTTGTCTTCCAAGGGAAATTTTTCCTTACAAGCCTTTTTGTCCGAGCCCATGGAACCCATCAAGCAGCGAGAAGACTTATTTTTCGTATCTTACCAAAAATTAAAATCCAAGAAAATAATCGAACTATTCCTCTGAAACATGTCCCCATCCACTTCTGCACCTCCCATCCTTGACGAAGCCATGCTTGAACCCAAACAATACCTAACCAACCAAGACCAGCCTAAAATAGAAGCTCCACCCATGTCCTACAAACGACCAAGAAACCATGAAACCAACCTCATCACACCCTCTAGAATCAAACAAGCTTAAAAAGTCAAAGAGAAAGAGGTTGAACAGCCCCCCAAGGTTTCTTCGGTTTCTCCCCTTAGGGAAGAAAAGAAACCTATGGTTGATCAACCCGCTCCTACACAAATGCAACTTGAAAACAAAACCAAAAGAAACAGAGGTGCTAGAGAGCCTAGGTGTAGACGTTGTGCTCTTGCTCGCAAGTTACATGAACCTAATAATGAAAATCATAACCCAAACTTGACTGAAGCAATGCATGATCACCCTTCTCATTCACTAAAACAAGACAACACAATACAACCTCCACAACAAGAGTTGAACTCTTCTAGGGATATTATCATACGACCTCATGTTGTGATCAACTTGGATGATGACGATGAGGTTGCTAAAATTTACGAAGAGGTGCATAATGAACTGAATAATTGTTTTCCTCTTCCATGAGCTTAGATGAAAAACCCGGTGCTTCTCCTAGTTTAGCAATTTCTCTTGTCCCTTTGGCTAGTTTCCCACCTTTAGCATACAATGCACATGATTGGGAGGTGGATGACTTGTTCACTGGCTAAATCACATTTTCCTTACTAGCTTTTTGCTTTATTTATTTTTCTTTTGTGTGATTGCATGTGCGTGATGTGATCCCCCGTGATGTTTTGTTTAATCCTCTCTCTTTGTGACATTCCTCTATTTGCACCTTCATTCTTCTCTATGTCGTAAAAAAATTTGCATTTCACTTTTTTTCTTTTGTCTTGTGTTTTCCTTTTGGGGATGACGAAGGTCTCAAAACATCTATGTTTCTTCCATGTTGACACAAAAAGGATTTATTTTCTTTTTCTTTGTCTTGTCTTTTCCTTTTGAGGATGACAAGGCAATCAAACACCTTATGTTTCTTCCATGTTGAATCAAAGGCTTTTTCTTTGCCTTTCTATTTTCTCTTTTCATTTGTCTTGTGTTTTTCTTTTGGGGATGACGCAAGTCATCGAGACACCCTATGTATCTTCCATGTTCACCCAAAAGTTTTTTTTTTTTCGCTCTCTTTGTGTCATTCTTCCAGTTCTATGTGTATTTGGGGAATGGTGACAGTTTCAATCTCTTCTATAAACATTGCAACAATGAACATATTGGCCCCAAATCTATAGATCCCTTATGTGTTTGGTGTTTTCATTTGTTTGGTGTTTTCATTTTGGGGGCAATCCCTTTCTTTTTCTTTTCTTTTCTTTCGCATGACATAGCTTTACTCAAAAACATATGACTTGGCATAGGGATTTCCAAGTTGGCTCTCATGTCTTCTTGCTTGTTTGCATTTTTCATTTGCTACTTTAAAGTAATTGCTCACAATATGGTGTTTAGCAACTTCTTTAAAGTGGGGGCATACATTGGCATTATTCTTTTGCATTTTTCTTGGTTCTTAGTGCAGCCTTCTTACTTTATACAATGTGTTTGTCACTTTGTGGATGACATTGGGTGTGATGTCCTTCATGAGTGTGATCTATCTTAGCATATTGCATTCCTCTTAGTGGCTTGATGTGATGCACTGCATCCCATAAGTTGTGATTCTTCTATTCTTTGATTGGTCCTCTCTTGGAGACATTAGGCACGATGTTCCCTAAGTTAAAGACCTCACATGAGCTAAGCAAGACTCCTTTCAATATTTCTTATTTCTACATTTTATATTTGTTGTTATATTGCCACCTTGCATAACACACCTTGCATTCTTGTAGTGCCATCTTGTTTTTTCATGAGCTCCAAGCATGCGAAGTTTTCTTGTCTCATGAAGCTCAAAAAATCATTCTTTTGTAGCGCCTTATTAAAGTTATCAGGAGGTATAACTTTGGTATGGTTGAGTGGGAAGCCCAATCTAAGGCATGACTTTCCCCACAGGTACTTGCATGTGTGTGTGAGTGCATACCAGCCATGAATGGCGAACAGTCATGAGTTTCATCGCCTCATAGTGAGTATGCATTTTTTGGACAAACAACCTATATTTGATCCACATCGTGTTGAAAAAATAGTCGAAGATTGATCTGATTCTTTTATTTCACATTTTCTCTTCATCTTTGGCATTGTATGCTTGTGCCTTGTTGCTTGTTCTTGATATCATTTTCATGTGTGTTCCTTGTGCTTATGTTGGTTTGTCATGGGATCTTGATCCCAGGGGCTTGATCACCCCTCTTGATCATTGTTGTCCCATCTTGCTAGCATTGGTACATTTGAACCCCTCTTGATGTGTGTTGATCTACTTTAGTGTGAGTTTGAAGCGGGTTCATCCTCTCACTAAAGTGGGGGCTAAATGTGGTCACCTAAAAAGTAACCCTTCTACTTTTTCTGACTTGTTTAGGCCCTCCTTGTGATTTTGGCTTAATATTGCCTTGATTTGATGTTTTAATATGGTTAACACATTCACATTAGGTCTTGGGCCCTTGTGAACTAAAAGGATTTAAATGGTACCTTACCTAGGTGTTGTAAAGTGTTATAACACACTTTCACATTTTTCTCAGGTCTTGTTAATGTATTTCACCTAAATAACCTCTTTTTATCATTTTCAAAGCCTTATTTTAAACTGTTGTAAAGTGTTGTAACACACTTTCACACTTTTCTAGGTTTTTCACTAACAATTGGGCTTTCTTATGCTTTAATTGGCCCCATTTTGTATCCACGAGCCTTATTTATGTGTATTTTTTAGAATAATCTTAACAAACATCATTTAAAACATAAAAATCCTTAAACCCACTTCAAATGCCTAAGGTGGGACTCATTCACCATTATGAGAAAATGAGTCCCCTTAGGTGGGACCCATTCACCTAGAGTGGCAAATGAGTCCCCTTTAACTCAAAATTCAAAATTAATTTAAATTTCTGGTGGGTTTTTATTCTCCGAGATCTGAGGTCAGCCTGTAGTATTGTAATTTTGGGAATTATTGCATAATTGAGTATAAATACAAGTTTCATTATCTCATTTTCATACCTAGCATTCAAGTATTCAAGCATTGTGTTCACAAGAGCATTTGAGCATTCATAAGAGTCTTCAAGGAATTTCAAGGGCAGATTACCAAGCTTTCAAGAGAATTCTTCAAGTGTCAACCATCATGTCAAAGATTGTTTGCATCATGTTGTTTTAGAGCTAAGATTTTTGATGTAGGATTGTGTGATTCAAGCAAGTGCTTCATTTAAGATGATATGTCAATATCAAGCTAGAGTTCAAGTCCACATCCATTGGAGCCATTACTTACATGATTGTAGCACCTTATTGCTAGGGTTTGGTGAGTTGCAACATCATTATTTTCTCATTCATCATTCTCCATTCTATTTCATTCCATTTCAAGGGTTTAATTACCAAACAAAGGGGTTTCACCAAGGCCAACCCCTATCCTCTTATCCCACAACATTTTTCCCTCTTCTTGTGTGTGATTTGTAGGGCTAGGTTGCAGATTTCTCAAGGAGCAAGATTGGAAAAGTTTTCATCAAGTTGTCAAAGTAATTCAAATTCATCAAAGTTGCAAACAAGCCTTGGAGAAGCTTGGAGAAGACCTACAGGTTGAATTTTGCAATCTCAAACCCGGATCTGAATCAGGAGCAGAAAATTAGACCGAGACCTACAGATTCCACTTTTGAACTTCTAGAAGTCTAGAAGTGGACTGATTCACCATTAGTGGTGAATGAGTCCCACTTTACCTACCTATCAATGACTTTTGTAGATCTGAGTACCCATCGTCTGAAACCTATTCCGACACAGTTTACTTGAAACTGGACTAAGTCGCCCAACTTGTCGTATGAGTCCCAATTGACATAAACAGAAGGTTCTTCATAATTCCATAGCTCCATTCCATCTCAAACAAGTTCCCAGGTGCACACCTTCAGTTTCATAACTTTGCATTACAATTTATTTGCAGTTTTAGGTCTTTTTGCATATCTCACTATGTTTTTCGTGTTTACACTTGGTGGTGAACCCCTTTTCTTGTCTCAACCCTATCCTAGGATACCTTATTTTCATATCTCTCATATCCTTAATCGGGTTGGGATCTATGAGGTGTCCTTGATTGTGACAATTGAAAAATTGGATCTCTCTCTTTGTACCCCACTTGGTCAAGGTGTAGAAGCATCCACATTTCCATTGACCACAACAATAACTACTAACTCAAAACTTGGAAAATACTTCACTCAAAATAATAATAAACTCTCTATAATGCTCAAAGCTCTCACTCACTGTATTAAGCAAAATAAAGCTAAAAGGTATGTAAATAGAATGCAAAAACTTTCTCAAGGAATGTGTCCCAAACAAGTGAAATAGCTCCACTATTTATACAAAAATTTGGAGACCTATCAACCTACAGTTTAGGCATGAGTTCTGACAAAAATTAGCATGCACAGCAACACATATATCACAACTAAAAGGTGGTGAACATGTAAGCACATACTCAGCTATAAAACAAGCTACAGGTCGACCTTGTTGATTGACAACAATTAGAGACTAATTCAAATCAACACATGATTGAATTTGGTTTGCATTTCTTAATGGACATCTACAGGTATAAGGATTCAAAGGTGGTGCCAAAGCATCTTGATATTCACTTATAGATTTGGCATGTTCTCCTTCATATTAGAAATAGTCAATAACAAATATGCAACACCAAGCTTGCATTGACTAAGTCTTGGTATGAGTCGATTTGCATAATAAATTAGTTTCAAAAAGTCATCGACTTGTGTTCACGCCTTTACAAATGTTGGTATATGCTCAATAACATGGTATTTAAAGTTTACTAAGTCCACGGGCTTTCCTGATGGCATCGACTTCTGTGGTCATTATTTTGCAGATTACAAACTCTTCATATGTAGACAACAAGAGTAATATGCGATTGAAGAATACAGTCATAATTATATCATACTTCAGCCTTGATTTAGTTTATTAAATCGACCTCTAAGTTGTTTATGATAACTGACTTCAAAGCCATATATAGTATTTTAAATATATATACATAACATATATGTACATACATATGTGTTCAGGTACACATATATATGTATATATATATATAAGTTGAAATATATATATAAGTTAGTATATATATATATACTAAATTAGTATATATATATATATATATAAGTTAGTATATATATCCATATTTATCATATGTCAATAAAGCATGTATATATAATAGATATACAAACGAATACAATTAAGATAGCAATCACATTGTTATATTAATATATCAATTGTGTATACATATATATATTTATATATATGCCTCTATGAACATGTATACATATGTATAACATTCATATGGGCATGTCCATTTTCTACCATACGCGTATATTGATGCATATATACATATGGATATATGTATATACTTTATATATATACACATTCAATTCTCACACCAAATCATACACAATTACTATGGCATTGATAAGAGCCTATGAACGATATATCTATACGTATACATATACATGTCATTAGATCCATCGAATAGTTCCATGCGCATAAGCAAATCATGAATGAGTGTGCATAGATATGTCTACCTATGTACCCTCATGTACATTTTCCTTCTTGTGTATGGTCTATCATCGACATGCATGTGTGTGCATATACATATTCCTTGTATTTTCTACATATCAATACAAACATAGTAACAAGGAAAGAACTCACAAGCTCAAACAGATAAACATCACCCAATAATGCACTCAAAAATAAACAAGACTCTTACTAATGCAGACACATTAACTAAGGATGACTTACCAACTTCCCACTTAATAACCCGACTCAATTATTCTATTGTGGTGTGTGTAAGCTCAGATAGGTTACGTTACTGGTTACCTGACCAGGACCTTCTCCTGAGTGATACTTCCCCTCTGCCTGGAGGAATTGAACATATACCGACAGCCACTAACACATGCACATGGCAGTCAGTTGTTCACAAAATATACAATATACATAATACATCTCCAAAATTAGAATATCAATTCAATATTCATCCAATCACATAAATGCATTCCTTCATATGATATTAAATGAGATAACATTCATTCATAAAGCAGTGATAACAAAGTGCAAGTACAATTTATTCATCCACTAAATTCACATTATATTCACATTTTACTCTACATAGTAATAATAAATAGTAATTACACAATTGGGGTGTAGCATACCCTAACCCTAACCTAACCTTAACCTTAACCTTAAACCTAACCCTAACCATAACCTGTATTCTTTCTCTAACCATAATTGGAACCCTAATCCTAACTCTAACCCTAACCTTGACCCTAACCCCAACATTAACCCTAATCATATTCCTAAGCCTAACCCTAATTTTATATCTAACTATAAACCTAACCTTAACCCTAATTATAACCTTAACTTAAAATCTAACTCTAACCATAACCATAACCCTAATCCTAATTCTATCTCTTACCATAAACCAAACCCTAATCCAAACTCTAACCCTAACCCTAACCCTAACCCTAACCTTACTCATAACCATAATCTACCCCTAACTCTAACCCTAACCTTAACCCTAACAATAATCTTAACCCTAAACCTAATTTTATATCTAACTCTAACCCTAGCCATTACCTTAATCGTAAACCTGACCTTAACCATGCCATAACCTTAACCCTAACCATAATTCTTTCTCTAACCATAACCTAAACCCTAATCCTAACTCTAACCTAAACCGTAATCATAATCCTAACCCTAAAAAAAATCAATATTTAATCATAACCCTAACCATAACCCTAATGCTATCTCTAACCCTAAACATAACCCTAACCATAACCCTAATGCTATCTCTAACCCTAAACATAACCCTAACCATAATCCTAACCCTAAACCTAACCCTAATTTTATAACTAAACTTAACCCTAAATGTAACCTTAACCCTAACCCAACCATAATTGTAATGAAAACCCTAACCCCAACTCTAATTCTATATCTAACCATAACTAAAACCCTAACCCTAATCCTCTTTTTAACCCTAATCCTAATCTTAACCCTTACCCTAATTCAATCTCTAATTATAAACCTAATTTTATCTCTAACCCTAACACTATCCTATTTGTAAACTTACCCTAATCCTAACCCTAACCCTAATTATATCTCTAAAACCCTAATTATATCTCTAACCCTAAACCTACCCTTGTTCCTAATTCTATCTCTAATCTAGCCCTAATCCTAATTGTGATGCTAACCCCAACATTAATTCTAATTATATTTTTAAGGATAACCCTAATCTTAATACTAACATTAACCCCAACCCTAATCGCAATCCTCATTTTATGTCTAAACCTAATTGTATCCTAAATCTTAACCCTAACCCTAATAATTTTGTCTTCCATGTCACGTTGTGAATGCTACTAGCATATATATAAAGCTGAGAGATATCCTTCTCGAGGTGCCTATTTTTTTAATCATTTTTTCACATAAATTTGCAATAAGTGCCTCGAGAAGGATATCTCTTTGCGTTATATATATATATATATATATGCTAGTTGTTATATAAATTGGAGATATGGAATAGATTTTTGGGTTCATAGAATTGTTGGAATGTTGTCAAATTGAAGAGGAAGTGTGTTGTTATGTGAAAAATATTGTGGTTTGCTAAGTTTATGGTTTCTCAATTTTCATTTACATAATAGTTAGTACACAAACACAATATTTTTTGTAGATATAATTCGCAATTAAAATTACAATAATTTACTTTGTTTTCAACGTTATTATCTTAGCAATACATTTAAATCTACACACTCAATTACTATATTAGATGCGCATATACAAATTTATTACAATAATTGCTAATTGAATAATGGTTAATGTACCATTTTGATGATGTCATGAAAAATATAGATTCCCTAATAGATATATAAGCTATCATATATATATGCTAGTTGTTAAATAAATTGGAGATATGGAATAGATTTTTTATGGGTTCATAGAAATTGTTGGAATGTTGTCAAATTGAAGAGGGAAGTGTGTTGTTATGTGAAAAATATTATGGTTTGCTAAGTTTATGGTTTCTCAATTTTCATTTACATAATAGTTAGTACACAAACACAATATTTTTTGTAGATATAATACACAATTAAAATTACAATAATTTACTTTGTTTTCAACATTATTATCTTAGCAATACATTTAAATTTACACACTCAATTACTATATTAGATGTGTATATACAAATTTATAAAAATAGAGTACCATTTTAATGATATGTCATGAAAATATAGATTCCTTAATAGATGTATAAACTATCATAATGAAATCAATTATGTATGATAGTTGGGAAAAAAGATGAAAGTTTCATTCCAAATTATGTTTCATGTAATAGATTTTTATTATCATTAACTACTTAATTGATATTTCATGAAAATATATTATTTTAGAAAACATGTTAAAAATCTTATTAATCATTATTTACGTAGCATAAATTTATTTTATATTCAATTGATAAACCTATATCTTACAACATTGAAATTTAATTAACTATCTAAATTAAAATAATCTAAAAGTAAGTCGGTGACAAAATTGTGAGTGCCAACTCTCTCCCACTTATAATGTTTAGATCATGGTAATCTTCTCAAAAAGCAAGTTATGACAAAATTGTGAGATCCAACCATGTACCAGACTCGTAATATTTGGAAACGACCAAAGACCACTTACCTATTATAATATATACTTTGTTCTTTGTTTACCCATTATAATATGTACTTTTACGATCATATTTGTTCTTTATTTGGATAGTTGGTATGAGTTTTCCACAGTCCATGAAGATACAAAGATTTAAGCTTTTGGATTACATGTATCAATTTTTGTCGACGTTTGGATCACACTCAGTGATCCATCATCAGGAAAGAGGAAAAATGAGATAAGATTGCAGAACAGAGTCTTAAAAGGGTGATGGAGGAGGAAAGAGAGAGACTTACAAAACAATAAAATAATAATGCCAAGGAAAGAAAAACTAAATAAGTAAAAGCCAATAATAGAATTAAAATAAAAAAGAAAGCTAGCGAAAGTAACAAAGATGAAGAAGTGTCAAAGGACAAAAAGAAGAAGGGAGAAAATGAATATATTATAATTAAATACTAGAGAAACAAGAGATAAATAAGGTGAAAAAGGACAAAAAACTAGAACTAGTAAAAAATCAAAATCAAAATAAAAGGTCAAAGGATAGAAAGGAAACAAAAAGACCAAAAAATAATTAGTTTAAAATTGATGTAACAATTTAAAGATAACAAGAAAGCAAAAGTTATAAAAGATAAAAAATATGAGACTAGAATGAATTCAAAATCAAACCATAAGGCAATAAAAGAAAGAAAAGGAAATAATTGAGACGAGACAAGAGATGAACTAAAACAAACTAAAATGGATGAAACAAGTAAGGTGCAAGAGTGAAAAAATAGATAAATAAAAATGAATAAATGAATGAAAAGATAAGTGAAAAAAATAACCCTATAAAGTAAAAAAATAATGAATTAAAAGAATGATAAATTAAAAATAAATAAATAAATATAGGGTAAAAGAAAGAGCATTGTTAAGAAGACAGGAATAAAAGAATGATAAATTAAAAATAACTAAATTAAAGATAACGAGAAAGCAAAAGTTATGAAAGATAAAAACATGAGACTGGAATGAAATTCAAAATCAAACCATAAGACAATAAAAGAAAAAAAGGAAATAATTAAGACGAGACAAGAGATGAACTAAAACAAACTAAAATGGATGAAACAAGTAAGGTGCAAGAGTGAAAAAATAGATAAATAAAGATAAATAAATGAATGAAAAGATAAGTAAGTGCAAAAAAAAGAACAAATAAGAAGATAAGAGAGATAGTGGTTTAAATTGACATAATATTTAAAAGGATAACAAGAAAATTAGTTTTAAAGTGATCATGTAACAATTTAGGGACGAAAGGTGGGGTAAAGGAAAAATTGAGACCACGTTTTAAAAATTTAAGGGCCAAGGGGTCAATAGAGAGCTTGGAGAGGTTGACAACTAGCTTGGACTCCCAGTTTTCGATGCATTTGAAAGTGTCGAGGTTGGAATCCATGGTGTGAGAGTTTGAAAAGCAATTAAAATGTTGGTGGGTGTTTAGCGTGGCTAAGGAGTGGATAGTAGGGCAGGTCGATGCGCAAGAAAGAGAGGACGATTGAGGTGACAGATTAAGGGAGGCGGGGGGTGAAGAGGCCACAGGGTGTTTAGCGTGGCTTAAATCTTGTAGCTTTATTTTGATATTTACCGATTACACACGGCCTTTTTACTTTTGACCCACCTTTTAAGGACATAACTCCATAATTTAATAACGAAAATATGGGACCAGGCTTTGACATTGTCATTTCTCGTTGGTCAACCATGAAAAATGACATATCAACACCATAAATGTTTTATATCAACAACAATCAAATCAGATTTTTTATATTAAATATCTGGGAATGTTTCTTTTACTAAATAAATTCCAACATGATGTAGGTACACATCATACATTTATCCTCTCTTTGTGGGTCCCTTACAAGCGACTCCACATGGGCTATATACCGCCTACAATGATCGAAAATTTATTTAAAACGATAAGCTGAAAATTATTTAATTTTGTCAAATAGCCATCAAGACTTTAGGTTCAACGTATCTTGCTTGCCTTAAAAACCATTTATTTTCTCTCGTTATGAGAGTCATTTAAGGAGGGATCTTATAGTTGTAAGAGAGAAAAGTGTGTTTTTTATACTTATACAAAATTTTGTATTGATATTTTTAATGTATTATTTTAGCCTCTTTTTTTTTATTGATTGATTTAAGATTTAATCTAATATTTAGTTAATTTATTTAGAGTATTTATTATGTCGAAGTTATTTTTATATAAAATAGATGATCTATTTTTGAAATCAGCGATGATCTATTTAGAGAATATATGCATGGGTTTGATGAAGGCCTCTCCAAAGAATTCGTCACCTCTTGGGATGTGAGAAGGGTTACCATGGGGAGCATTTCCTTTGAAGTTAATGAGGAGGTCATCGCTAAGGCCACGGGTCTTGCTATGGATTCGTGTAAATGGAAGAAAACCACCAAAGTTGCCAATCAAACCAACCTCAACCTTTTCTTCTAGGGTGATGAGAACCCTGTCAAGTTGCATGGGGGCTATGACCGTGAGGCGCTTCCTAAGCCATGGGACAAAATTTGCATGGTGGTGATGAAGTACTTCACTCTCGAGGGGAGATACGGTGTGTATTACTACTACCATTTTAATTTCCTCAATCACTTCAAAAACCGCCACAATATCTCCATTCTATTTTTTCTATTACATTCTCTTGAAAGTAATGTGCTTGATGTGGTTGAAGCCATGAACTCGAGTAAAAATTTCACCATTCTCCATCAAGGGCTTATGGCCAGGCTCTACCATTTCCACCTCACCCTTTTCCCACCTTGGCCCATCACTGTTAAAAAGGCTTTGGTCTCTTATGCTCCTCCATTTGCTAGCATTATGGACACCCTTGTCCCTAGTAAGAAAAAATGCATAAAAAACCTTGCCACGAAAGCCTCTCCACAGGACACATCTCCCTCTCAGGGGCCTGTGGTGAAGAAAAAGGATAAAAAACGCATAGCTCCCACCCCGAAAACTAAGGCCAAAGCCTCTAAGAAAACAAAATTTAGGCTTCAGCAAATTGACTCTGACATTGTGATCACCGAGGAGACTAGTACCCCTCGTAGGTCAAGCAAATTGGTCATCAAACAAGAAAAAGAGAAGAGTTTTAAGGAGGCCTCGAAATCTGACAACGGGGATGGGAGTGAGAGTAAGAGTAAGGAGGAAAAGGATGTGGGGGAGGAGGCTCTTTCAGTTTTTGCTATAGCTCCTCCCATGTTTTTGAAAGTTAAAGGGGCCCCTTAGGTCCTGTCAGTATTAGAATTAAGGAGGTCAAGCCTAGGGTCTCGAACATTGCTGAGGGAAAGGACCCCATGGAGGAAACTTGTAGTAAATAGGACGTTATCTAGGAGGAGGTTGACAACCTTAAAATCAAAATGGAGAGTTTGGAGAAAAGATTACAAGATGTTACACGTTTTGCGCTGAAGATAATGCACAAGTCTGCCACTACTTTATGTCTGTTGCAGAAGGACAAGTCCACAGACAATGTGGATGAAGAAGTTGTCAACAAGGAACTTCTTAAGTTCCTCACTGAAGATTGGGCTACCATAACTTTAATCAAGCCATGCAACGGGAAGAAGGATTAGGATCATGGGGGATTTGGTGTTTTGGCTGGTGCTAGCTAAAATGGCCTTTGTTTCTGTTTAATTCTACTGATGACATTGTTAATGTTTTTATGTTTTCTTATGACTGGAATGACCATCGGTGGTATGTGGTTAAGACTACTTTAAATCATGATTTCATGATGGACATAGCTATTAGTTTTAGTACTGGTGGTAGTTTTTGGTTGTGTTTTTTATATGATCTGCTTAGGGTGATGGTTTGGTTTCTAGACCTGTTGTTACTGTGTTGTTAGCGTTACTCTATTGTTGATGGCCTTTGGTGCCTTGTGTTAAAGGGACAACACCCTAGTTTTGCTACTTTTTATATAAAAAATGATGGAGAATTGAGAGAAGGATGTAAGATGATGACATCCACATTTTCTTGTTACTCTCTATTTTTATTTTTAAAATGATTTAACAATTTAAAAGTAGGTTTTTTGTTTTAAGAATAAAAACAAAGAAAATAAAACAAGTTTATAAGATTGAAATGAAAAATAGAATTATATTTTATGAATATTTCAATTCTAATACATTTCTCTACTTTTATTTTTAAAATGATTTAACAATTTTTAAAAAAATAAATTAAACAAAGAAAATAAAAGAAGTGATAAGATTGAAATGAACAATAAAATTATATTTTATTAATATTTCAATTCTAAGAAATTTAAAACTAGTTTTTCTTTTTTATTTAATTATTTATTAACTTCATAAGTTTATAATTTATTTATTTATTTTATATTGTTATTTATATTTTGAATTTGTATTTCAATTTATACAATAAAATAAATTAAAAAATTAAAATCTAAATTAAAAGTTATAGAGTGAGAGAGATAGATAAACTAACGGTGAAACAGTCAAAGGTGACAATATATGTAAATGTGTCAATATACCTCTCTGTAGAAGCGAAAATGTGTGTTAGAAGCAGCGAAATGCGCAGATGTGGCTTTGTCAATCATGACAATCCATGTAGAAGCACCAACTTGTTTGAAATCCTAAAAACACAATAAATTGATGCATCAATGTAAGAAAATATGTTGATCTAGGTGTCAAATGTACTATTCTAGGTAGAGGCAATGATCCACGAATGTCAAATGCATTGTTGTAATTCACAATTGCACCAGTGTAACCTATAGAACATCAAAATCTCAACAAAAATGTTAAATCAGGGACGCAAGTTCCATCGAGCATGCCAAAATGTGAAGTGGGGTTAGTGGAAAATGTAAAACAAACATGAATTATTAATCTAGGGTTAAAATTCACAATACCCAAATCAAGAAAAGCTCAAATCCCACTTACAAAAGGAATAGAATGCAACAATGTTAAAAATTAGGAAACAAGAAATGAAAATCAAATTAAAATTTGAAATCAAACATGACAAACCTATTATTCCGTTTTCAAATTTGGTTGATGGTGTTGGATTGCTCAAAAATTGTAGCTCTTATTTGAACACAAAAGCATGAATGAAGAACTAGATGAAATGATGATATGATTACTCTCAATTGCTCGAAGCTCACAATGATATGACTTAGCTCTCAAAATTATAGGTTTTCATGGATGATTTGAATGGAGAGGGAGGGTTGTTTTATCTATTTTCAAAATTAAGATCAATGATTGAGAATAGATCTTGAAATCAAGGGATGAGATGAGATCATCAAACTCAAAATATCTCCACATTTCAAGGAAATTGGTTGAGATGTTTTGAATTGGATGATGGAGATCAAATCTTGATGAAAGAGGGAGTTAGGGTTGGTTAGGATATTTTTAAAAAGAATATTCCTTGGGAATATGCCATTTGGAGGGAAATTAGAATAATTAAATAATTCAAAATTATTTAATTATGGAGGATTAGGATGTTCCAAGTTTTTAAAAAAAGAATATTCCTTGCAAGTGGGATGGAAAGGTTGGATAGTTAAATAATTAAAAATTATTTAATTATGGGACATTAGAAGAAAGTTAGATTTATCCTAATTAAATAATTAAAAATCATTCAATTAGGGATGATAAAAGGCAGATTAATGATGAATGATGAATTAATTAAATAATTCAAAATTATTTAATTAATAGAGGAAATAAGGTAAAAATGATGAAAATGATATTAAAAGGGAAATTAGTGATGCGAGTGATGATTATGCAATGATAATGGTGAAAATGATGAAAATAATGTAAAAATGCAATGGCAGGGATGTGTGATATGAATTAGTCATTTTTGCAAATCTACAGTGTCTATTTATTACAAATCAATCAGATAGGTCATACTCGGCTAGAGAGCATCTAGAGTTATATGACATATTGTTTATATTTAAAACACAACACTAGTTCTTGAATGACATGGTGATCATGATGATTTCTTGGATCTAACACCCTTATGAAAGGTAGGGCCACTTCCTGATGGAAGGTGTGCAGGGGATTGCTAGTCCATAGTTGGAGAAAATCACTTGGGTGATGTTCTCCCTCTTGTAGTTGAGAAATGCATAAGACTTGGTTTATCAAAGATATTGTATTTTTACTTTATGTCATCATTATGACGCTTGTAATATGTACTTGTAAACTACGTTTTTGAGTGATGCTCTATATTATTTGATACTTGATGTAAACAACTATGTCCAGTTGATGTAATGAAATACTTAATATGCTTTGTATCCATTTTAAAAGAACAATGTAAATTCTCTATTTTAGTCTATTGTTTTTGTTCATAAGAAATTTTATATGGTGTTTGTTATAGAAATTTTGTGTTATCTAGATTAGATGAACCAATGTTTCATTATATTGACATTATAAATTATCCTTACTCTAGTTTCAATTCTTGTGGTATATTTGAGGGAACATTTTAGCCCTTTGTCCTAGCCTTTTTCCCAATCAAAATGCCATTTTTTATGTTTTTTTGTAATAAATTTCTAGTGTTTTTATGTCTAATGTGTAGATCACATAATATTTGCCATTCATTCCTTCTTGGATGCTAGTGGAGCATGTGGAAATTTGTGCTAACATGGTAATATCTCATGATCATACAACTGTATGATATTTATTTAGCATCCAAAATCCATTTTTTTTACTATCATTTTGTTTGTAACAATAATTTATCTAACCTTATAGATTTCTAGAAGTTCTAATTTGTTTACCAAAATTGGCCTTTTGGATGATTTGATTTTGAATTTGGATTCCATCTTCCCTCTCAAGCTTTAAGATTAGTTTTTAGCTCCAAGTCTTCTCTTCTAGTTTTCTAGAAAATTCTAGGATTCCACTATAACTCTTTTTCCTTGTGAACATCCTACATTATCACCACAAATCTCTCTCCATTTTAAAGGGATGGTGTGCTAAAATTTTTCCTTCCCTTTTCTTTTATTATATTGTATTTCATTATTTCCTTGGCATTCTTGGATTTTGCATTTCTCATATTTCCTTTTCCATACACTCTAGGATAGTGATTAATACACTTATT
>VDFB02078225.1:0-17929 GCA_007258455.2 Sequoia sempervirens
AATATTCTAAGACGAGTAAATATTAGAAAACTCTCCAGTCGTCAAGCTCTTTATTGTCAGTGAAGTCTTTAAAGGTTGTAGTTGTTTTGCCAAGAAAGTTATCAAAAGAGTGGCATTCGATAAGTTAAAAGGAAAGAATAATTCAAATATTCAGGAATAAAAAATTAACATACATAATATATTATATGTAAATTAAATGAAGAAGAAATTGTTTAAATGATTTGTAGAGGTGTGAGGAATATACCGATGGCAATTGCTTTGCTTTGTAATAGGGCTGTTACAAAATAATAATTTTAAACATAATATGCTATTATGATTTTTATTGTTTTAAAATGTTCATTTATTTTAGAATAATATGAAAGTGAGAGAATAGCTAGAACTGTTTAGGCCAATCAGATTGTCAATAAATTATTATTTATAGTTTTCCAAAATTCCCATTTGGCTTTTGATTGGGCTCCATCCAACCAAGTGAGGGTCCCCTATTGAGCTTTATAAAATATTCTCTTCGAAATAAATGTTTATCAAATTTTAGGCAACACTTCTTTTCTCGTATTCCACCATTGTTCTAATCTGTGCTTAATTTGCTATCAATCATCTCCTACGATTGAAATAATATATTCCCACTAGGTTGAACTCTGCCTCTGATTCTCAAAATGGCAAGATAATCTCAAACATGGCCATGCCCTACATGAGATGGCAATGCCATTCTCTCTTCTCACTTAGCTCGCACTCTCACTCCATTATTGCCAAGTTAACTGGTTTTAACAATGTAAAAGACTGCAGAGTTATCGCATTCTACTCTATTATTTGTTATTCAAAATGACCAGCAATATGTTTTACTAAGGCACCATCACGTATGTTGTGTTCCACCTTGAATTCTGCAGATGGAGCTATTTAAATGGTGTGCCCACATTCGTGCTTGATTGCTGCATTCCATGTATTGTCAGGTAGGCACGCCTCCAATTCCATGTTTGCGCCTTATACTCCATATAATTTCTTCATTTATAACCTTTTGAAATTCTACGCTGGCCTTCATATATCTACGCAACCCTCCATGATGATGAGTTTTGTTTTGAGCTCTCCCGATGTCCACTTGTGGCTACCTACCATATACAAAAGCCACCACTTTCTACAGACAAAATCATTAACATCTATTGCAGCCTCCTCTTTTGGCAGTGTTCTCTTTATAATTGTTCTCCTTCAATTATTTCTGATGAGGCGTCATTGTGTCTGTTGTTCCATTATTAAATATCAGATCACTATAAAGAGTAGCGTCATGATTTATCATTCCGGGATATAATAACTAAATTGACCGCACCACATTATCAGTTACGTACAGGCCGCCATGATTCTCATTCGACGCCAAGTTGTTTGTTCTATATTCCTATATATCATTATTGGCATCCTTCTTTGCAGGCCCACAAATTTTAACAATCTCACTTTCTTCTGCAACTGGTATAAGCCCTATTATTCTGTCCTGGAGGTTCACGCCCATGATTTTTATTTTAAATTGCACTATAGTTTTGTTGAATTGTTGTGCAGTGTCGATCACCTATTCCACTTTCCGATTGTTTATGCCATGAACTCTCATTTGAATAGCCCTTGATCTGTCCCGAGTGACAGCCATCTCAATTAGAAGCCCTAATCTGTCTTAACATTAGAGCTTTATTGACTGCTTTCACTCGTCACCTTAGAGTTGCGGCTCCTCATTAAATGGGCCATAGGGATAAACCGGCCATACTGACACATTCTTCTATTGAGTTAAGATTGCAAGTTGTGTATGCTAAAGCATAAAACAAAATACTATAGTAATGCATAAGCAATGTTCTTATTTTACACTCAACTACACATCTGATTCAGCAAAGGAATGCAAACTAAGGGTGAGAAGGTCGGTCTTTCTTTATTTTCTTTCTTTTTTGGAGCTGTCGTGGAAGAATATGTAAATTATTAGTCAATTGATTAAATTTAATATGTTTATTCAACTAAAAATTATGAAGATTTTGGATTTAATCTATTGATAAATGTGAAGGAATTATTGGTTTAACTAAATAAATATAATTAATCTAATGTAAGCTACAAATTTAGAAGAAGAGATAAATTATTTTAATTAGAAAATAAACAAACAAAATTTATTTAATTACAATTAAAAGAAATATTAAAGATTTATTGTCTAAATAACTAAAATTTATTTAATTGGTATTAGAAGAATGATAGAACTTGATCAATTAAATAAATAGTTTTTATTTAATTATTATTAAAAGCTGATATGTGGGATAGATCTAGTGTGATGAACTCTTCATTAACATAGAATTACATAATGTCATTTTAAAGAAAAATAAAATAACATTTTTTAAAAGGGATGCCTTAGCAACTCTCAAGAAGAGCAATGAAGATATATGGTGTAGTGATGTCCCCTTGAGAGGGTAGGTAATGTTATAGGCCCTAAATGGATTCTTGAAAAGAGAAATCATGCTTAGGAGGTGAAAGTTAAAGCTTGGAAGGAAACATTAGAGTGAAAAGATGAAAATTTAGAGGGAAAATCCTATAAATAGGAGGTTGGGTGGAATAAATTAAATGGTAGAAGATATAAATGCTCATTAGAAAATGATGGTAATATATAATTAAAATGATTGAATTATGATATGAATAGTGATATTGATGATTGATTTTATGACAAGTGTGTTTGAATCTAGGCACAAGTATATATTGAAATGTGGCCAACAACTTAGATTTGCTATTACACTTGAAATGATACACCAAGGTATAAGGAATATGGTGATGATGTATCTTATGCGTAAGGGACTGATATGCAAGTAGGAATATGACTTGATGCACCATGACATGGAAGGCCATGATGACATTGGTCATGAGTTGCCCTGAGGATTGAATTCAAAAATGTAGCCCACAAGAGAAATATACACAAGGAAGAATTCATAATTGATGAAAAGAAAAAAATATATATATTTTACCCATAATCAAGTTAAATTATAATAATAAAATTATTTGATGATCATGATAACATTGTTGATATGTGAACAATACATCTTGAAAGCAATTAAAGGATTGGTAATGATATATTATAAATTTAATGGTATCTAAACAAGGTTTGGATTTTAATTAGATTAAGCATGACACTTATTGATGTTTATGGATTTGTACTAGGATACTTGGCTAAATTTGGTAGGATTTTTCCAATTTTTTTCTAGTGTGTTTCAATAATCTAGACTAATTTTTTAACTACAATTTTATGTGAGGAGGAAGTTGATTATACACAATAAATTCAACCAAAACATACATACATGTATAATAAAAATAATCTACTAACATATGAGATAAATTTCATGTGATTGAGAAAATATTATAACTTATAATGTATTTTTTGAATGAAGTTTCAAGTAAATTAGTGGTGTGTGGGTAAGATGAATGTATTATAGGATCTTTTTACAGTCCTTCAAATCAATAACACAACAATCATAATCCAATACATTGGTCTTAGCAAGCTAACAAATCAACATGGTGTGCAACTATAATAGATGAAATCTAGAAACTTCAAATCTAACATGATTCCTCTATATACATGGTTAATTCTCTAATATTTAGCATACCAGCAGCTAACTTTATCATATTTTAAATTTTAGTAAATGGATTGGCATCATGGCATAGCACATGAACTAGTAGGTCAAAATAAAATCCAACATAGAGGAATTTAAATGTCATTCTAGAACCACATAGCTATAATTTCTAAGAAAATTGAATCCAATCATCCTCCAAACAATATGTGGTCATGGGAACATGGTACACGAGCATTAAGGTCAAAGAATACCAAATTCTTGAGATAATACACCCAACACCGTAACAACTATGTGTTAAAATGCTAATCAATGGTGTGTATATCATTTGGGGTTTATAACAGATGTCATAGTAATATATTGCACCATTGCATATCTAATTCTATCTCACCATTGAATTCACCAATAGTGTATCATATTAAAATCATCCCATGTTTGTCTTCTAAAAAATGCACCATTAGTGATTAAGACAATGACATGGTAGTAGGGACCCACCTAGTGACAAAGGATTTCTAAACATCTAATAATTTTCTCTCCATCAAAAGGTTGGTGCTCCATTTTGAGGTTAAAGATTATTTTGCTACAAATTGTGACATTGGTTGTTCTTAGTCCTAAGTGGCAAGTAGGCATTGAGAAATAAAACTTGAGATTATCTTTTATTTTCCCATATGATAAAAAATAGTTTAAAATAAGTAATTATAAAATTATTTTATTTAGGATGAAGATAAAGGAGGGCAAAAAAAAATTATAGGCCCGTGTGTCTTAAATAAAAGCTATAAATTAAGCTTCATTTAATAAACAGAAACCATAAAACATAAATCATAGAAAGGAAGTTATGGGAAAGAGCACACAAAAGTAGACAAAGAAATAACTCATATAGGTGGATATCAAAACAAACAAGAAATGGAGATTTTTTCTCCATTTTTTCATCTCTTTCTAATTTTTCCCTCTTCTTTAAAATATTTCTCTTCTATTTTAATGGATAAGGATGTAACTATTGATTTAGAAAGGATAATGATTATTTTATTAGGAAAGCTATAACAAATTTTATGTTTAGGAATTTTAAGGAAAACTTTTATAATCATTGTGTTGATTCAAAATAATTATGATCTATCACATTTTATTGTTAAATTATTTTTCATATAAATGAGATTTATGATGTTCTCTTAGCAATAAATTATTCCTACTTTCTTATTATGTGTATGTATCATTGACTTGCAAATATATAACATTCTAATCTCTTACATGTTTATGATTATGCAAATCTATCCTTTTTTTCATTTGTATTTTGATTGTTTCACAATTACAAATCCTATACAAAAGGAATATATGCAAGATAGAGGGTTTTACAATTGACATATCACCACTTTAGTTAGGATTTAATTTCCTACTTTATTTTTCCCTTTTCCCTTAAAAGTGAAATAATTCAATGAAAAATCTACAAATAAGCAACTTCTAAAATTTTGAAGGTCATTTTACAAGCCACATCCCATGTTGAGGCATGTTTGTATGTAGTTTTATAATTCAAATGAAATTTTGATCATCAAAAGATTTGGAACATCTAGTAGTACATGAAACAAATTTTTAAATCATTTTCATCTAATTTTGTTCTAAACTTTATGATTCTAGTGGTAAATCATAAAAATATCACCACATAAGATCATGCATATTCCACCTAGTGATTTTATTGGTGACTATGTTGAATAAATAATACACAATATTCATTTTTGCATATCATGGTAGACCAAAATGTCTACATAAATCAAAATATTCTAGCAAGAAAAAATCCAATCTCAACATGGCATTCAAGTGGTCAATTGTAGTAACAACAAAGGTGTCAAATTCCTAAAGTGATATTGAAAGAACTACCTCTTTTCTATGGATATGGGTTAGTTTTCCCTTTAGATAACATTCAATATGTTGTGAATTTTTCAACATTCATCACATTATGTGTGCATGTTCCATGAGGCAATGTAGATGCAACAATCTAACTAAAAAAATGTAGTAATTACTTTGGTTTTTAAACTTGAAGTAAATAATTACATTTCATTAAAAATAGAGATGTAATTTTTTTCTTTTCTAACATCATTTGTTACACATTTCATAACTGAAGAAATAAAAAAATTCACATTTGAAATAATATTAAATTTCAACTTGTAAAAGAAATAAATCTTTTCAATTAAATTTTCATACATGAATATATCAATCAAGTAATCTAATTTATAATTTACAATTGAGTTTAAAGATCAAGTATTCCATATTTGGATAAATATGTTGTTTCACAAGCCTCAAAATTATTGTTTAGAAGAGGGAGAGCACCACCTAACTTCTATACCTCCAACCACAGACCAACAATCCCCCATACACCTTCCAATTAGAAGTGGCTCTACCCTTAAACGAAGAGTATAGAGTAAGGAATCCCTAATATGTCATCTGAGTCTCTAGTGTTATGCCCTACATAACCAATTCTATCATAAAACTATAGACTTCTTTAACTATGACACTATTGACTGGTTATGCAATTCTCGAGCATAGTGAATTGACAAGTGTAAGTAAAGACTTTTGCACTACTTTGGCCAAAGTTTTAAAATATTTCAACCACTTCCTTAAAAAGTGGATTCGTATGTTCACCCACCTCTAACTTGACTTGGAAACCTTCATGACCTAAGGTTTAAGTCAAACTAACCATATGACCAACTAGTTTGTCTTTTCAGAGATTCACATTCATATAGTGATGACTCACTAAATTAGAACATGACTAGATTGGTTATATTCTCTGACTTCAAATTCTCGTGTTGAATTTTATTAACATATTTGGTCTTGGAAACAACCCCTTGTACAAGTCCTTTAAATGAACTAAGCTATTGAACTAATCTCCTATTTTTATTCACATTTCATCAATCATGATGACACAATGCCATCGACTTGACTCACTAGGTCTCTTTCTAAAAGTAATGACAATATATGTGTTGATCATCAAAGCTTGCACCTCTCTGATAGTCCTATGGAAAATTCAATGAGTGGGGGACTGATTAGCACCTCACTAAATACCTCTAGGATTTTTATAGAAAGTCGGCTCTTCTCTAAGTTTTGGAGAAAAGGTTAGAAGAAAATGTAAACATAAAACATAAAATATAGCGATGCACCAAAGGTTTTAGAACATTTTAAACCCAATATTTCCTATGAATGATATTTTAGACACAGAATGCCACAAACCCTTCATTGTTGTGAAGAAAAAAAAAAAGGCTAACTATAGGCATAGTGCATTCTTTCAAATCTCCCTACAGACAGTGTTCATTAAGGTTAATAGAAAAAAAATTCAGAAATTGCATAAACCCTCTCTTCTTATAGCATAATATAACAAAAAATTAACGCTTTAGAAAAATAGAGAAGTTCTCAGATAGTCCAATTTTCACAAGTTATTATCCTACCATATAAGCCTACAACTTGGAAATTAACTGCTCAAACTACTTGAATTCAACTCAACACAATGCTTCATTCTGAATGAAAACATAAAGAAAGAACCTGATAAAGGCCATATAATGCACAGTCTCAAAGATTTATTTCAAATGGTTCATGCTTGGATATAAAATGAACTTTTAAAAAGAGGTCAGATGCCAATCCAATAATAGTTTAAACGTAAAAAATATAACATGCTAGAGAAAAGTAGTTTTACAAATTCTACTTCTGAAAATAGTTCTATAACTTCAGAAAACTGAAGAAAATTTTCTTGAGAATAGGAAAATTGTAACTTGGAACTTTTTTTGGAAAAAAAACATCCTTTTTGTTGCTGCCTCCCATTTATAGCTGGAAAAAGAGAAGACCGCCACCACATTCTAGAAGTAATTTCTGCCATATGTTAGCATTTGATAGCTCATGATCTAATTGTAGATCTTAAATTAGGTCATGGCAATCAATTCTCATCAATTCTCAACTGCTGCATTAATTCCCTTTAAATATTTAGCAAAGATAATTATCTAAAAAAGATCAGATCATAGAAAAAATCCTAGCAAAATTATAGTTGACCAATTACGTGGCTCAACAACACCGACTCAAAGTTTCCATCTGAAAAAATAAAAGGAAACCAGTAGGCTCTGACACACTCCAAAAGGGATTGCTTTATAAAAGAGAAAATTTCCCACAATGAAGAGATGACATGTCAAGCGAGCAGGTATTCTCAAACTTTATGAAAATCATCCTTGAGAAAACTTCTGTCACACTGACACATGTCCTAGCTCTCTCTCGATAGGAAGGCAATAAATGTAAGTCGTTTAACCACCATGTGGCACATTGCACACCTTTTTGAACAACTTTACTTTGAGCGTGAACACATCTGAAGCCAAAAACATATAAAAGCCGAAAATAAAAAATAATTAAGGAAAAAATGCTTCATAGTTCTAGTGACTCATGGGGGCCTTCACTTGCAGAGGCACGAACCTAGACTTCTAGAACCTCTTGGATTTTCAGGAAAGTAGAATATTGTGTCTCCCAATCCACATTAGTTGGTCAGACGAGAGTATGGATGAGCTTATATGCTTGATCAGAAGCTCGAATACTTCCTTGAAAGAAAAAACTCCCCATCTTGCAGAAACTGCCCCAAGCTTGCTTGAATGAATGTTAATTGAATGCTTAGTGAATGCTTCGTGAATGAAAAGATTACTTGAATGAATTGGGAGATGTAAAATGAGGAGAAAAACACATATTTATACACACTTGCACCTTAGTAACCCGATGATACCTCATCATAGGATGACATAAAGTAATTTTGAATAAAAACCCAAAAGAAAATTTGAAATATTTTGAATTTTGAGCCAAGATGGACTCATTCGCCACCCATGGCGAATGGGTCCCACCTTGGACTTGAATGTGGGTGTCAGGATTTATTTTTCATTTAATTTTATTTTCCAGGTTTACATTAAAAAACACACTTAATTAAGCCTTATTAGTGCATAAAGGGATCAAATAAAGGATAAGAAAGGTGTAAATAGTGAAATTAAGCATAGAAAAGCATGAAATCTTGTTACGAGACTTTGCATCATTTCAAAATAGGACTTGATAAGTCATAAAAAGGTGATTTTTACATGAATTGTAATGAATAGAGTTTAGAAAAGTGTAGAAATGTTTTACAGCACTTCACAACACCTTCACAAGATGCCATAATTTGAATTTTAAGGACCTAATGTAAATGTTTAAGCCATATTACAACATTAAATCGAAGAAAAATGGACCAAGCATTGTGAGAGAGAAAGGCCTAAAAGACCATGAAAATGTCAAAGGGACATTTTTCTACGACACATTTAGCCCCCACTTTAGTGAGAGGAGGAACTTGCTTCAAACTCACACTAAAGTAGCTATGCATATTGAGGGAGAGTCCCAATGCACTTATTTTATCAAGATGGAATGACAACAATCAAGAGGGATGATCAAGCCCCCAAGATGAAGATCTCATGGAAAATTAAACATAAGAACAAAGGAATGCACATGTGAAAGAGAAGGAAAGGTCGAATGAAGCTTCGATCATCTATCAAACTAGTTATGGAATAAATCTAGGTTGTTTGTGGGAAAAAGAGAATGCATACTCACTTTGGGGCAATATAACTCATGGCGGCCCATTGGGTGAGAAAAATAAAAAAGGTAAGATACATACGCTAGTTGGTATGCACTCACAAAAAAATAGGTGACTATGGGGAAAGTTGTGCCACTGAATGGGCTTCCTACTCAACCATATCAAAATTATACCTCCTAATAACTTTAACAAGGTGCCACAAAGGAAAATTTTAGTTTTTGCTTCATGAGACAAGCAAAGCTTCATATGCTTAGAGCTAATGAACAAAGAGAAAGGTACCATAGGCATGCAAGTTGTGTTATGCAAGGTGGCAAAAATGTAAAATGAAAAAATGTAACATGTAAAAGATGTTCAAAGTCTTGTTAAGTTAATGTGACGTCTATCACTTAGGGAACATTGTGTCTAATGTCTCCAAGAGAGGACCAATCAAAGAATAAAATATTCACAACTTAGGGGGTGCAGTGTGTCGCATCAGGCCACTAAGAGGAATGTAATATGCTAAGAGAGATCACACTTATGAAGGACATCAAACCCAATGTCATTAACAAAGTGACAAGCACATCGTATGAAGTGACAAGGCTACACTAAGAACCAAAAATGCAAACGAAATGATGCCAATGTATGGCCCCCACTTTAAAGGAATTGTTACTGTTCTGTGAGAAATTACTTTAAAGTAGTGAAGGAAAGAAAATGCAAAAAGAAAGAAGACATGAAAGCCAGCTTGGAAAGCCCCTATGCCAAGTCATATGTTTCTAAGCTAGGTTGCTTCATGTAAATGAAAAAGAGAACAAAAGAAAAGGGAGTTGCCCCCCATAAAGGAACACACCTAACAAATAAGGGACCTATGGATTTAGGGTTAGTATATTCATTGTTGCAATGTGTTTATTTAAAGGGCTCAGAACTATCATCATTCCCCAAAGCATATAGAACTAGAAGAATGACACAAAGAGAGCGAAAAAAAGAAGAAAAAGAAAGTCTGTTTTGGGTCAACATGGAAGGGACATTGTGGTGTCAATGCTTTGTATCATCCCAAAAAGGAAAACAAAAGTGAAAAGAAAATGAAAAAGAAAAAGAAAAAGAAAAAGAAAAAGAAAAAGAAAAAGAAAAAGAAAATCTTTTTAGTCAAGATGAAAGAGACATTGCGGTCTCAATGCCTTGCATCATCCCCAAAATGAAAAACATAAGAAAAAAATAAGAAAGGAAAAGGAAAAGGGACCATTTGGGTGAACATGGAAGAGACATAGGGCATCTCAACGCTTTGTGTCATCCCCAAAACAAAAACAAAAAATAGACAACAAAAAAGGAAAAGGACCTTTTGGGTCAACATGGATGAAACATAGGGCATCTCAATGCTTTGTATCATCCCCAAAAGGAGAACACAAAAAAAATAGAAAAAGGAAATGCACGACATATAGAAGAATAGAGGTACAAATAGAGGAAGTGTACAAAGAGGGATACCATCAAACACACGTTATGGGGGAACACAATACACACATAAAATCACACCAAAGAAAAAGAAAAAGGAAAAAGAATATAAAAAGGCTAGTAAGTCGAATGCAAGTCAACCATCTAACAAGTCATTCACCTCTCAATCATGTTTACTATATTGCGAGGGTGGTTGGGTGTCCAAAGGAAGAATTGTGAGTTTCGAACTAGGACATGTAACAGGTTCTTCACTTGGTATAGAATATTTATCATTTAAGCTCATGGTAGATGAAAATAAAGAGTTTCGATCGTTATTCACTTCTTCATCTATTTTTGTTATCTCGTCATCATCACCATGCAGGTTGATTACAATAGGAGGATGAAGGGTTATTTCCAAGGAAGGATGTATCAAAAGTTGTGGTTGCTGGATCTGTTCATTTTGTTGTGCAAGTTGGACTGTAGCATCTTGTGGTGGGTCAAGAGGAAGAGGGTGATCATCTATTGCTTTTGTCAAAGGTGGAGGTTGGTTTTCTTTGTTATTTTTGTTTTGAATTTCACGAGCAAGGAAACGACGACAACACCTTCATTCCCTATCACCATGGTTCCATTTCATTTTATTTTGAAGTTGTTAAGGTGTAAGAGCGGGTTGATCCACCATAGGTTCCTTTTCTTCCAAAGGGGGAAGAATGGAAGAAACCGAAGAAGATGGTTCAATCACTTTCTCTTTAGCTTTATACACTTGTCTATTACCAAAGAACATAGCTATAATCTTGTATCAATATGTCTCATGATATTCTTTTTTTTCTCATCTGTTTGAAGCTCCCTATAACAAATCGCTTGAGTTATTTATGAAAGCAGTGGAGCTTGCTAATTACATAGGATGGCAGTGTCTTATATCAATATGTTTCATGATATTCTTTTTTGCTCATCTTTTTGAAGTTCCCCATAACAAATAGTTCTCCATAAAAAAAAAATTCAGTTCCCCATAACAAACTGTTCATTATCATAGTTTTCCTCTTCTATTCTCCATATTTTAAAGTTCTATTTAATGTGGTTTTTCAAACATCTCTCATTTTCCTATGAATCGTAAGTGTTTTTCTAATAGCTCTTTTCCAATTTCGCTTTTTGTCTTGTATCAATATGCTTCATTATATTATTTTTTTCTCAATGGTTTGAAGTTCCCCATAACAAACTATTCTTCATGATATTCTTTTATTTAGTTCCCCATAGCAAACTATTGTTGGTATGTGGCAAATGATCATGTTATACTATATAGCCCATTGTCTAATATACACCCCGGATTGTATACTTTTTCACGTCATCACTGAAAAAGGAAAAAATCAACGAAAAAAGAAAAATATGATTTTGTAGAACCCAAAATCTAGAAGCTTCTAAGCTTGATAAAAGGGGGTTCAGATGGGTGTTACAGGATAATGAAAAACATGATTATTCACAAGATTGTAATAGGATTTTGCACTAGATAATAAAATCATTGGATGGCTGCGGTTTTGTGGATGTAGCCCGGATTGGGTGAACCACGTTAAATTCTCTGTGTTATAATTTATTCTGCATGTTTTTAGTTTCTCTATTTATTACATAAATCTGCATTTAATTGTTAGATATCTGTCTTTCTAACCCTAACAAGTGGTATCATAGTGGGTTGTGTTTTGATTATCGTCTATAGGAAGGTCTTACGATTGAGTGGGAGTAATGGTAGATGAGGGTAACAAGGTTGAAAAGTTTAATGGGAAGAACTGTTAGTTATGGAAGATGCAGATGGAGGACAACCTCTATCAAAAGGATTTATGGCGGCCATTGGAAGGGAAAACCAAGAAACCCCAAGCAATGTCTGATGAGGACTGGGAGATTTTGGATAGAAAGGCTCTTGGTAGTATTTGTTTATGCCTAGCACAATCGGTGGAGTTCAATATTACAAAAGCAAAGACAACTCAAGATTTGATGGAAACCCTGGCGAAGTTATATGAAAAGCCTTCCGCATCGACTAAGGTATTTCTTATGAAGCGTTTATTTAATATGAAAATAGTAGAAGGTGGGTCAGTTACTGATCATTTAAATGAGTTTAATATGGTTACCAGTCAATTAACTTCCATAAAAGTAAACTTTGATGAAGAAGTTAGGGCTCTTTTGATTCTGTGTTCTTTGCCTGAAAGCTGGAATAGCTTGGAAATAGCTGTTAGCAATTTTGTTTTTGGTTCGAATACATTGAAATTTGATGATGTTGTTGGTGTTATTTTGAGGGAAGAAATTCGTAAGAAAAGCTCAGGTGGAACATCTACATCAGGCAGTGTTTTGAATGCAGAAAGAAGGGATAAAACAAAGGAAAGAGGAAACAATTCTAGAAATTGTGGGAAGTCACGAGGAAAATCAAAGGACAGAAGGTCCCAATCTAGAGACAAGAGGGCTTGTTGATACTGTGGTAAGCCGGGTCATTTAAAGAAAGATTGTTGGTCTCAGAAAAATAAAGAAGGAGACAAAAAGGAAGGAAGTAAAGAGGAAAATGTGGTAAGTAATAAATCTGATGAGGATGCTTTGATTCTTTCCCTTGATAATGCTGATGATTCTTGGGTGTTAGATTCAGGGGATTCATTTCATGCTACCCCCATAGAAGTTATTTTCTTGATTATGTCAAGGGGATTTTGGGCTAGTTTATTTAGGAGATAACGAACCCTATTAGATTGTTGAAAAGGGAAGAATCAAGATTAAGTTGCAGAATGGGAATCATTGGCTACTACATGAGGTAAGGCATGTTCCAAAGTTAAGCAAAAATTTAATTTCAGTAGGGCAACTAGATGATGAAGGTTGTGTTGTTACATTTAGTGATAAAAATTGGAAGGTCACAAAGGGTGCCTTAGTGGTAGCAAAAGGTGTGAAAGTAGGCACCCGATATCTTTGTATAGGTCATACTGTTCCTTCTACTTTAACTGTTACAGAAAAAGGTCAATGTTCAGGAACAGTTGCTACAATTCCCCAGGTAGAAGGTCATATAGTTGTTGTGGACTCTAAATCATCACTGTGGCATAATAGACTTGGGCATATGAGTGCAAAAGGTATGAAAGAAATTCATTCAAATAATTTTTTACTAGGTCTAAAATGTGTTAATGTGGATTTATGTGAAAGTTGTGTGTATGCAAAAACAAAAGAGAGTAAGTTTTCTCAAGGATGGGAAGTAGAAGAAAGATGAGAAATTGGAGCTTGTGCATATAGATGTATGGGGACTAGCTCAGGTATCTTCTCTTGGTGGCTCTCTGTATTATGTTACATTCATTGATGATGCAACTAAGAAGGTATGGATTTATTTCCTTAGACAGAAATCTGATGTATTCAAAACTTTTAAAAAATGGAGAAGCTTGGTTGAGAATGAGACGGGTAAAAAGCTAAAATGTCTTAGATCTGATAATGGTGGTGAGTATTGCAACAAAGATTTTGAATATTATTGTTCCTCTAATGGTATTTGTAGGCAGAAAATGGTTCTAAGGACTCCACAGGAAAATGGAGTGGTTGAGCGCATGAATAGAACAATAATGGAGCATGCATGGACTATGAGATTGCATGTTGGGCTGCCTTTAAAAATGTGTGTAGAGACTGTAACACTATTGTTTATTTAATTAATAGAGGTCCATCTAATCCTCTGGGTTGTGGTATTCCAGAGGAAACATGGAAAGGTAAGAAGGTGAGTTATTCTTTTCTCAAAACCTTCGGTTGTGAAGCATTTGCACATGTAGATTCTGAAAATAGAACCAAGCTTGATGCAAAATAAAAGAAATATATATTTATTAGATATGGTATTGATGAATTTGGTTATAGGCTTTGGGATTTTGAAAATCAAAAAATTGTGAGAAGCAGGGATGTCATATCCAATGAGAAAGTTTTGTACAAAGATCTGTTACTGCAGCATGAGAAGAAAGAAAATGATTATGTAGTGTTGGATGATATTCCAAATAATGATGTTTCAGTGGTTCCTCATGCTGGGAAACAACAACAACAACAAATACCACAAACTCTTGTTAGACGATCTTCAAGGATAAGTAGACCTCCAAAAATATTCTCTCCCTCTTTGTATACTATTTTGTTAACTGATGCTGGTGAACCATAATATTATGATGAAGCTATGCAAGTGGATACCAAGGTTCAGTGGGAGCATGGAATGGAAGAAGAAATGGACTCCTTGCTAAAAAAATTAGACATGGGAATTATGCAAGTTGCATGCCGGTAAAAAGGTTTTACCAAACAAATGGGTTTATAGGCTAAAAGAGGAGGATGGAGGTAAGAAAATATTTAAAGCCAGATTAGTTGTAAAGGGATTTGCAAAGAAAAAGGGTATTAATTTTGATACAATCTTTTCTCCAGTTGTTAAAATGACTTCTATTCAGACAGTTTAAGTATTGTGGCTATTGAAGACGGTATTTAGAACAAATTGGATGTTAAAACAACCTTCTCCATGGTGATTTGAAGAGGAAATATATATGGAATAGCCACAAGGATTAGAGGTCAAAGGTAAGGAGAAACTAGTGCAGATTGAATAAAGTTTATATATTTGAAGTAAGTAATTGACAATGGTACTTGAAATTTGATAGTTTTATGGCTGAGCAAGGCTACAACAGGTGTAATTCTAACCATTGTGTTTATTTTAAGAGGTTGGATAATGACAGCTACATTATTTTGTGTTTATATGTTAATGACATGCATGTAGTAGGGTCTAACATGGATCACATAAGTGATCTAAAACAACAGTTAGGAAAATATTTTTCTATGAAAGATTTGCGGGCAGCAAAATAGATCATTGGTATGAAAATTTGTAGAGATAGGAAAAATAAACAATTGTTTTTATCTCAGGCTAATTATGTTGAAAATGTGTTGTAGAGATTTCATATGGAGAATGCAAAAGCTGTCAGCACACCTTTGCCTAGTCATGTTAAATTGACGAAGGATATGTGTCCAAAGACACAAGAGGAGGAAGAAAAAATGTCCAAGATACCCTATGCTTCAGCTATAGGAAGTTTAATGTATGCCATGGTATGCACGAGACCGGATATTGCACATGTCATAGGAGTTATTAGCAGGTATTTGAGTCATCCTGGAGTTGAGCATTCGAATGCGGTAAAATGGATTCTCAGGTACCTTAGAGGTACATCCAATAAATGTTTATGTTTTTGGGGCTCTAATACTAATTTAAAAGGTTATGTTCACTCAGATTTGGCAGGGGATATAGATACCAAGTGGAGTACCATAGGTTATGTATTTACAGTTGGTGGGACAGCAGTGAGTTATATTTCTCAATTGCAAAAGGTGGTTGCTTTATCCACCACAGAGGTAGAGTATGTTGTTGCAACAGAGGTGGAAAAGGAGATGATATGGCTGCAAATTTTCATGGATGAGTTGGGAAAATAATAGGCTGTAAATTACTTGTTTACAGACAGCCAGAGTGTTATACATCATGCAAATAATTCTACCTTGCATTCTAAAACAAAACACATATAGTTGAGATACCATTTCATTCAGTTGGTGTTGGAGAATGGATAGGTCAAGATGGACAAGATACATACCGATGAAAATATAGTGGATATGTTTACGAAGGCAGTGAGAAGGGAGAAGCTGAGCTCCTCTTCACCTTTAGTGGGCCTTCAAGGTTGAATTCAAGTATAACAGAGCATCAAGGTCCAAGGTACTTATTTCCAGTGGGAGCTATAATTGCAGCAATGTCATCCAGAATTAGTCTCCAAGTGGGAGATTGTTGGTATGTGGCGACTGATCATGCTATACTGTATAGCCCATGGTATACTGTACACCATGGTATGTATCCTTATCGAGGTTTGGGGCTAGGCCAGGCCCTGGGCAGGGTTTTGGGGGTGACAGCCCCCGAGAAAAATTTTCCTCCTACCTTTTTGCGTCATCACCGAAAAAGGGAAAAATCAACAAAAAAAGAAAAATTCAATTTTGTAGAACCCAAAATCTAGAAGCTTCTAAGCTTGATAAAAGGGGCTTTGGATGGGTGTTACAAGATAATGAAAAACGTGATTATTCGCAAGATTGTAATAGGCTTTTGCACTGGATAATAAAATCATTGGATGGTTGCGGTTTGGTGGATGTAGCCCGGATTGGGTGAACCACGTTAAATTCTCTGTGTTATAATTTATTCTGTGTATTTTTAGTTTCTCTGTTTATTACTTAAATCTGCATTTAATTGTTAGATATCTTCCTTTCTAACCCTAACAACTATTCATTATTGTAGTTTGCCTCTTCTATTCTCCATATTTTAAAGTTCTATTTAATGTGTGTTTTCAAACATTTTTCATTTTTCAGTGACTTGTCAATTCAAAATTCAAGCTGCATTATTTGCCACTAAATATTATAGAAAAAATAGGAAAATTGTAAAAGAACTATTTGAAAAACACTTGAGAATCATAGGTAAATCATAGATGATCGAAAACCCACACTAAACATATTAACACAAGACAATCATTCTATGTAAGAGTTGGGTTGTCAATTCAAAATTTGAGCTACATTCTTTGGCACCAAACCCACATTAAACAAAACTCGTAAAGCCAATGGGTAGCAATAACCTGTGTAAAATGGCTATAACACCATAGACTTAATTGAAAATTTGAGCTACATTGCATGGAAATAAATATTATAGACAAATAGAGAAACTATAAAAGAGCTATTATATGACAAATCCTATTCATGACTAGGATGACAAAAATCCTGGCGGAAACTTCAAATAAATAGCCTATAGGCTAAAATATAAAATTGAACACATAAAAGAGCTATTACAATAACACTTAACAACCAATAAATTAATTTTATCTCCAATATGTTTATGCTTTCATACTAACCCTCTGCATATATATATATATATATGCAATCACTCCTATGCTAATTTGCAATTGCTCCTATGTTAATGGGTACAATGACAAAGATGCACAAAGATAACTAAAACAATAAATGAAGGGCGATAAAATTACTAACCCTAACCATATTTTTTGATGAAAGAAAGAAGATTTAACTAAAATTTCTCCTATGGTAATGGGTATAACACCAAAGATGCACAAAGACAAATACAAACAATAAACAAGGGACAAAAAAATTACTAACCCTAACCATATTTTTTGACAAAAGAAAGAAGATTTAACTATAATTTCTCCATCCATACAGAGCCATAATCTCTTTGAAGTCTCCAAAATGGGTATAACGCCAAACATACAAACATATAACAAGAATACATGAACAATAAATTAATCATTTATGTAAAATACCCATGTAAAATGACTTACAACTTAAGGAGAACAACAATTTTAAAACCCTCCAATATGTTATAAAATAGAGCCAACACTGACGATTTTTACAATAG
>VDFB02078227.1:0-68020 GCA_007258455.2 Sequoia sempervirens
CAATGATGTTTACACTGCCCTTCTTTCGAGAACTTTCTGGATTTTTACCAGAACATTCTTGTAGATGATTTCAGGTTCAATCATACTTGACATGTTTTTAAATAAGGTGTTAATTGAAAATTTAAAAAACAAGCTTATAATTTTGTTGTCAAAGCAACTCCTAGAGAGATATTACATAATTTCTGTCATTTTGTAGATGCACATACAATGTGTCACATGGCCAAATTTGAACTTTATAAGTTGCAATATGTCTTTCTTTTTTTTGTAAAAGTAAAAGAGAGGATTTTGGAAGGGTCTCTTCTCTTATACATTTAAAGGTCTTAAGAAAAACATAATTATAGACCAAAACCACCCAAGCTATAGCATAGAAACAATAATTCCAAGTGACAAAGCAAGAGGAAAAAAAACAATCAATCAAAAGCTTAACACAACACTAGTAAGAGGCGTAATAGTCATCTTGAAGAAAAAACTATCAGGCCATAATAGTCAACTTGGAGAAAAACAACCAAGTCCTAGTTGTTCTAGTGCCACAACAACTTTCCAATCCTCATGGAGGGACTTAGGTGTCTAGTCACAAATTCAACATCCTTGTGCTCCTCCTCTTTGTTTTTCTAGCTTTAGTTCTTGAGCTTGGCCTTGCATTCCCTTGAACCAAGCTATGTTTCACTTGCTCCTATAACATCTTGATACTATTGACACTGTTTTGAATAGTAGTTTTGCTGAACTCCTCCACCTTTTACAAGTTTGCCTTAATTTCCTAGAAGCTCTTCTTTAGAAGTGTAAGCTTGTCCTCCTCCATAGTGATATCTACTTTTATGTTATTAAATTTTTTTAATGATATTCAACTTATTGGTTATACGAACCTTTTCGTAAACTTTCTTAGCTAGTAAATAAGTTTTGATGCTAACTTTGTTAAACTTTGAATAAAACCATTTCAATGTTTTGTAGTGTGAAATCACTTCTTTATGTATGTCAACATATTTCTTAATTAACATAGTGACAACAATGCCACAACCTCAATTGAGGAAAAGGGACGAGCAGTATCATTAGGATTAGGATCACAACCAAATCCTTCAGTCTCTAATAAATTAGGAACATCTTAACCACTATCTTTCAAAATAACCCTACCCTTCTCCTTATATGGAACCTCCTCTTGTTCTTCCTATAAGGCATAGTTTGACCAACACAACTTTCTTCTTCCTAGGCTAGCCTTCAAATATGGCCATTTGAGATCCCCCTCTATTAGAAATTCCCCTCAAATATCCAAAGGGTTAATAGGCTAGTTGTTTAGAGATAGATTTGAATGAGAAAGGTTGCTACACCCTCAATCCTATAGTGTGCATAAGGTCATTAGAAGTTAGCTTGTGGCTTCCTTAACTCTTAGTTAAGTTATATGATCATTATTATATTCTTATTCAAATAATTAGGTCACCCCAAGTGTTATATTTAGGTATCTAAGTTGGCCTTGGTGACATCCAAGGCACGAGTAAGGTAAATATAGGAGGTAGAGGTTAGTTATTATCAAGATATTGCAATTTGAAGGTTTCCCCCTTGAAATGGCTGATTATTCTTAGGTATTATCGAGTATTTACAGTTTATTTCCTCTTTTGTGCAATTTTTTTGTTACAAGTGGTATCAAAGCATGAACTTGGCATTGTGAAGGCAAGAAACAAGGCAAGTTTTTGATTTTGGAGGTCATTTTGGGAAGCACATATCTCATTTTGATTTTTTTTTCAAAATTTAAAAGGGTTTTTCCAGGTCATATTGAATATTCGATAGTATATATTTGAGTTCATTTGGAACAAAATTCAAAGAGCTATTACATAATTAGGGTTTCCACAAAATCCACTCTTAGGGTAGAAAATCAGTAAACTTTTTCCCAAATTCAACTTTACAAGAGTGCATTGATCCACTTAAATTCCTCTTCCTCTTCCTCTTCCTCTTCCTCCACCTCTTCCTCAGTTGACAATAGTAAGAGCTGCCCTTTATCCTCATGTAGAACAAGACAAAGACACATAATAGAATAAAGAGGTAAGCAAATAATCACCAAAAATTGACACAATTAGTGTTACTTGAGTTAGATGTCGAGGGAAGACCCATTTTAGAGCTTAACTTAATTTTCTAGACACACATGAAGAAGCTTTGGACTAGGACAATCATAGAGTACTTTATTAAATTTAGGGATTTTCCTATTGAAGTTGCCACATATGAAGATGGAAATTTTATACAAAAGCATCCATAATTCATTAACATTAAGGATGGTAAAGTCTCTCACTGCTTAAGTGGTCATAACTTAGTAGAGCAAGAGGTGAATACTAATACTGCACCTTTCTCACACCAATTTATGAAAGCTTTAAAGTATTATAAATAGTCTTTGAATATTTGGATGCTACTCTTCCCAAGAGAAGTAGAGACCAAATGACTATTGAAAAGCAATGCCTTGCTTAAGACTTGTTAACATGGTTTCTTGTGAAGGAGTAGATAGGATTGAGATGCATTAATTAATTGGAAAATGAAAGGCCAAATTGATGACAATAGGTTTTTACTATGTACCCACTCAACACTTTTGTGAAAAGCATAATTAAGTCACAACTCCACTCACACTACAATAGCTACAAGCATAAGGAAGGAGGAGCTCTACATTTTGGATGGTTAGAGGGTAAGTGTAGAAAGATGAGGGACCAAAAAGTGGCCACACCACTTTTTGGTACCGTACAAGACATAATGAGAGTGTGTTATAACATGTTCACATTATGACTTGATAGTGAGCAAGCCTAGGTTTGGTGACTATCGAGCCATAATGAACTCGCATTATAACAAGAGTGTGATATAACGTGCTCACATTTACAAGAATAAATAATGCCCCTCTCTTTGCATCTCTCTCTACCTCCTTATTTAGATCACACTGTCTTCCTTAGACTAAATACATGAAATTAAAAATTAAATATAAGTGACATTTACATATGTACATTCATTTCCTTATGCTTTAAGTTATATTTCACATATATAGTTTTAGGATGTTTGAGAATGTTTTCAAAGCTCTAGGAGTTATAATGCTGTTGGACATTTAATTGCAATCCTAAACATTATTTATTTCATGTGTCTCCTAAGTCCTTGGAAAGTGTTCTCAAACACTAGGATTAGAGAGATTAATTTTGGATGAAATAATCATGTTAATTGAAATTTGTAATTAATTCTAAATGATATGAGCATGTGAGGGCATCCAATATGAGTTCCTAAATAATAGGAGCATATGGGGCACCCACATGGAAGGTGGCACTCACCTTGAGTTCAGTTAACTATTTGGAGTAAGAGATAACACTTATGTAATGCATGTAAAGATCCTAGGAGTTAGGGATTGATGTTTACATGCATGAAGTTTAGTTCAATTCAATTTAGTTTAGTTTAGTTTAGTTCAGAATCAGTTTAGTTTAGTTAAGTTCAGTTATCTTCAATTAGCTTTAGTTGAATGCTAGTTGACTTCAGTTAACTTGGAATGCATGACTAATGACTTGAGTTGCATGACAAATAACATGTGACTTCCTTCAGTTAACAGGGGATGACCATTCTTGCATGAATGGTGGAGAGAGATGTTTCAGTTAACAGAAAATGACTTCACTACAACAAATCCCTGTGATTTTCTCCTTTTTTGCTCTGTTTTTTGCTTCCACCCATTGTTTTAATGTATTTTTTGAAAATGTCGGCGCTATTTATCAGGATGACACTATTTTTGGCATTTATTTGCGTCGATCAGGACAAGTTGGCATAAATTTTGGTGCTACTTCACACTGATATTGACTTTGAGTGTGGCACCACTGTTAGCACCGCATTTGGCTCCGAGTTTAGCTTCGAGTTTAGTGCCACTTTTAGCTTCGACTTTAGCTCTGAGTTTAGCTTTGGGTCTAGCACCGGTTTAGACACCCCTATGTCGAAGAGACTTATTTATATGTCTCATTGATGATGTAAAACAGTGAAATGCCAACAAGATATGGGCATATTGAGGAGAGAATCACTTATGTCACATCAACAAGGTATATCTACAAGTGCTCGACGAAACACAACTCTTGGATATAACAAAGTAATGTTGATGAGACATTGAGATATCGATAAGACAAATAAGATTGCCTCATCGACACTCCTCAAGTAATGATCAAAAGAATACACCGCTATACTGCCAGGAAGGTGAGCAACATATGCGGTAGAGTGGTATACACCTCAACCCTGCAACAAGAAGCCTTGAGCAAGGTGGTAGTGCAGTAAACAACAGAAGGGAAGGGAAAAAACTGCCATACCGCAACGATAATCACAGTCTCCCCGACATGGCAGAGTTACAATATATAAAGAAATGCCGCTGAAAGGAAAATATCTATGAGGCAGTGGCATATCGGCCAAAGAGATATTAACTTGTCTCGCCGTGCCCGACAGCCAATATCCCGAGGAGGAACATAAAGATCTAGTAATGGGTGAGACATTGAGATATTAGTAAGACAAACTTGGGTGTCTCATTGACACTCTTCAAGTAATGATCAAAAGCATACATTGCTATCTTGTAGGGAAGGTGAGCAACATATCTTGTTAGAGTGGTATACTGCAACCCACAACAAAAGCCTTGAAGGCAAAGGCGGTAGTCTTGATAAACAACAAAAGGAAGAGGTATAACGCCATACATACTTGAATTATAATAAGAGATGACAGTAGTACGATAATTGTGGCATCATTACAATTTACAACACTAAATGCAGCAAATCACGTCAGTCACAATATATTTGAATAAATCATTTGAATATAGCCCGCCAAAATACTCTAAAACTCTAATAAACATACTCTAAATTTTTTGTCAAAATCTTATTTTTCAGGCATAGCCAGCCATAATGGAGTTTTCATTTTAATAAACATACAATAAAACCTTTTTTGAAACCTTATTTCTAGGCGTAGCCCACCAAAATGGAGAAGTGTTTCAGTAAAGAATGATAGAGAATGGTAAGGAGATGTGTGTGATAGGAGGCATAGGATTCATTGATGTTTTATCTCATTCCTACTCTGATCAGCAAGGGTTACAATGTTCGTGCTACTGTTTGTAATCTAGGTATTTAATTAACATATGTTTGCATAATCTCAAATTCCATTAGATACTTTTAGTATCAATGTATCCTATAGGAGTTTAGAATAACCTACTAATTTTAAAAATAAATCGGATGCTTTTGAAGTATCAATGTGTCCTATATAGGGTTCAGAATAATTTCTTTTAATTTAAAAATTAAATAAATAATGTATTTTCCTATGTTTAGATAATGTGGAGATCTCCTAAATCTTCCCTAGCACACTATCATCTTTCGCACTGTGTTCATTACTCTAGCTGCTAGGGTTTTGCATTTGACATCTTTAATATCTTCATGCTAGTGGCTTTTAAATAGATCTCAGTCTTTGCTTTAATCTTTATCATGGTAACCCTTGAGTTCCATAATCTACCTTTAATCTCTTCTAAGAACTTTGTCTTAAGCTGGTATGAGTATGCATATGAAAGAAACTCCAGCCATACGCATACATTGTTCCAAACCACCACTCACTGCCTTGCTTAAAATGCTACCTCCATAAGCACAATAGCATGTTTTAAAATCATGGGTTCTAGTGATTGACCATTAAGGTCACTACTTTCATCAAGATACAATGAGATTTTTTGTCTTCAAACTTAAGGCATTATGCAAGATAACATTGTGAATTGTTTGTTGTGTACAATTTGATTTTCTTGCTTATTTACTGCTTTGCTAATTGCCTTTGGCCCGGATATTACCATTATTTTGCAATCTCAAACAACTCACTCGCTGTCATGAAGATTCCTTTTCATGAGCATCCTTGTATAAAATCAAACTATTCCTATAGTACGCCTGCCCACTGTATAAGGACTCATTGTTTCATAGTATTTTGAGTTTTATTTAGAAGGGGTTAATATGTGGCATTTTTATGTGTAGGAAGAATAAATTGTGATGCAACGTTTGGGTATGGACAGTTAAGGGAAAATTGGATTGCTATCGGTGTCGTAACTGGGTTGGATTGTACCTTGGTAGGTGGAAACACTTTGAATTGTTTTAAGCTTTTGAAGTAGAACACGAGTGTAGGGTACCCAAATATCAATAGAGGGAAGTTCCTACATTCTGGAATAAAAATCATAAATTTTCTTATCTAGTTTCTGATCCAACCTGACATCTTTAATATCCAATAGAGAAAGTTTGTACATTCTAAGATAAAATCATAAATATTTTTGTCTTTGTACAATCACTCATTTGAATTGTTTCTTTAACAATTTTAGGGCCATGTCCATGTACATATCTTCTTCTTTTTCTAGTTGTGAATGTAGGCTTTTGCATTTGCTCCAATCTCCATCTAAAAGGCAATCAACAACAACATTAATTTATGATTGTACCTTGAGCTGGTGTGAAACACTTCTGGGTGTTTTCTCTCCAAAGCAGAACTTGTGTGTAGGAATTTCCAAATATCCAACAGAGGAATTTCCTACATTCTAAAGATATATTCTATGAAACATTCCTTATTTTCTATGAAACCGTGTATATATTCTTGTACTTGTAAATATTCTTTTACTATTATGTCTATTAAAGAAAACATAGTTTGAATAAAAAATGCTTCACCCTTTTTTGTGAGTGAGTATGTGAATTATTGTTTAAGGAAAAATCTTATCGTGTTTACATTTTCAGTTTACTAGTTTCAAATCTTCATTTTCTATGTATATGAAATTGTATGTGCTCTTTATCTCTAATAACATAAAACAGTAATGTCATCAGAATCAGGGTTTTCAATTTCAACACCATCATTGTCCACACTTTTCATATCCTATTCACTTTTAAGTAAAATCATCAAAATTTTATTTTTATTTCTTGTCCTAGTTAATCTTGATTCCTTTCAGCACAACACAGTAGGTTGCATGTTAAATTTCAAACATTTTCTTTGCATTTTTTTGTATATATTATTTTCTTAGTGCATCATTACGTAACAACAATTTCACTTTTGAGATATATAGCAAAAATAAATGAAAGCACATGTTTGCTTTGTTAAGGAAATGTATGGTGAATACCCTATGTCTTTCAGATAAGTGTGCAAGCGAAATAATACATAACTAATTGAATCTGATTTTCTACTATACAATTGTTTTTTTATGCAGAGGCTACAACAACTTATCATGGATTAGTTTTGGCTAAGAAACAAGGTGTTTCTAAACTATGGCTAGAGGGGGAATCTCTTAATGTGATTATTTGTCTCATGATGAAATTTCCTCCTTCATGGTCAATTTCCAATTTTATTAATGACTCGATATCTATTATTAACTCTTTTGAGGAGATAAAAATCACACATGTTTTTCGTGAAGCGAACATGATGGCTGACGGGGTTTCCAATGTGGGAGCGGCTGAGAGATCTGAGTAGGATTCTTTTGAATCGCTACCTCTTAATCTGAAGTGTATTTCTAATGATGACCAGCTGGCTTGTTTCTAGGTGAGATGTTCTTAGGGAAAGGTTTTTCATGATGATTTTAAGTTGGGTTTTGCATGTCGACCCTTTGCTCTTTCAGTTTCATTATTCTTTCCTTGGTTTCCGTAGAAGGATGGACTGGAAATTTTGGCAGGGTTACTTGGAATGATAAGCCCACACGTATTGTGGGTGTTTGTTGTATTGTTTTGAGTAGTGCTTGGTTCATTTTAATTTTTCATTTCTTCCAGGTGTTCTTTGGTTTTCATTTGTTGCCTGCCACTATGGGTGGTGGCCATTGCAAAATTGAGTCGAGTTCTTGTGAAGAGTTTCAAAAAAATGCTACTGTGTGGGAGCACTTGGAATTGGGGGGGTTACTCAATTTATGCAGAGAATTCAAGGCCTAGACCCTGATGTAACAGATTTATTTGTGAAAGGATGGAATTGGAGGTCTCTGTGTTACCAGGGCATTGAGTTTCAAATTGAAGAGGATTTTATTGCAAAGGTAACCGGTCTTTCAATTGCTGGGAGAAAGTTTTTTAGAGACAGGGGAGTGGCTAAGAAGGCTTTTGTGAATTTATTTAAACATGACAAGAGGAAGAAGGTTAAGGAAATTGGAAGTGGAGGTTATGCTAGGAAGTCCCTGAAGTCGCTTTGGAGGGACCTTGTGTTGGCCATTATGCACTACTTCACCCTTGAAGGTAGATTCTTAGTGGTTTACACTCACCATTTTATGCTCTTAAATCATTTTAGGCATAATGTTTTGGTCTCGTTTCATTTTTACTTGTTACATTCTATGGAGAAGAGTATTGAAGACCACAAAAAGAACCCTAAGAAGGCGATTCTTCATCAAGGGATTATGTGTTTGATTTTTGCTCATATCAAGCTAAAGTTGATCTCAGTCTCCCTTAAAACTTCTGGTAAGAAGGAAGTTAAAAATGATGGGTATGAAACAAGGGACTCTATCAGTGAATGGGTTGGTAGTTCAGAGGAGGAAGAGTCAAAATATGAGGATATGTCTGTTGATGAAGGAGGCTCTAAGGAAAGGGAGGAGGAATCAAAAGAATGGGGTAAAGGCTATGAGACTAATGTGGAGTTGCAGGAGACTATGGCTAATTTTGTTAGAAAATCTTCGAAGGGGAAAACCAAAGGCATGAAGAATTTAAAGCTTCGGCCAAAAGGAAAATTGAGGTGGTTTCCCCTAGTTCAAATGTGAATCTCGCGTTGTCTTCTAGAAAAGAGGGTTTGAAGGGTTTTCATCTTATGGATGATGAGGGTTTGAAGGGTTGTCATCTTGTGGGTAATGTGGATTCTTCAAATTTTGATTGTGTTCAGAATGGTTCGTTGGCGAACCCTGTTCCTAGTAAGGATGGTCTGCTAGAGAGCTCCCCGATGCAAGGGCTTAAGGTGCCAGTTAATTTGGGTGGTTAGTTGAGTGGCCTTGATGATATGGGAAACTCTAAGATGGAGGTGAAGCCTAATGAGACTGGCCCCATGGATATGCAGGGGATTGATGCGGTTAATTGTTCTCAAGATTTTTTTGCTGTGGAGAAGGAAGTGAAGAAGGAACGTCTAGAGACGTTAGCTGATTTGGAGAATCTACCAGATAAGGAGAGGATAAAGGTGGATGTTGTGGATGTCAAGGATTCCCTAGCCGAAGAAGAGGATGAACATAATAGGGATTGTTTTGATGCCCTTGTTGACTTGCTGCAGAAGGGTTAGCCTCTGGTTAACTGGGATGAAATTGACATGAATATGTTTTGTAGAATGGTCGAAGATGGGATGAGAAACCTGCTTTCCCTAGTTAAGTGGTTATTTTCTGAGGTTAAGGAGCTCAATCTTCAGATGAAAAATTGGCAGGATGTTTGTGTTGCTATGCTAGGAGGTAACCGAAAGGAGTGGGAAATAAAAGGAAAAGTGAAATCAATGCATATTAAACTTAATAAGCTACTGGCCAATGCTGATTGTTTGGGCGTTTCTCATGAGGAAATAATTTCCTCTTTGGAAGTTATTGTTAATAAAATGTTAGAAGACAAAGTGACAAGTCTGGAGGATAAAATGGGAAAGATGTCAAAGGACTTGAAAACAGTGGTCAATATCAACAATAACTCTTTGAAGACCATTGCTATGGGTCTTTCTATTCTAAATGAGAAAGCGATGAATTGGACCAAAAAACCACTTGACTTGGGTAATATGGAGGAAAGGATTGAAGAGATTAGTGGCTCTTACCTAGTGGAGAAAGCAAAAGCTTCTACTCTTGTGCTGGAGAAGGACATGCCGGAGGGTCCATGCCTTAGGATGAGGAGCAAGATGAAAAAGAGGGTTGTTGTTGCTGTTGAGGAGTTGAAGGATGTTATCAGTATCCATGAGGAGGTCATGAAGGAGAACATGGCCTCAACTAATGTTTTAGATAATTTGCTGTAGCTGGTGCTTCCTCTTTTGGTTCAGCAGGTTTGTTGATGTTTTTTGCTTTTGGGTTGCTAATGCTCCATCTTATGTCAAATTTTTGGTTTTTTGGGCTGCTAGGCTTAGTGATTTAATTTCTCTTGCAGCTTGGCATCATTGTAAAGGGTTTTTGGCCCCCTTCAAAACCTATTTTTCCTTATCAAAAATTGATTGAATATGATTTTCTACTGTACAAATGTTTTTTATGTGCTTTTTACTTTTTGCATGTGGATTACCCTAAGAAAGAGACTACTTATCTTTTCTTAAATGAAGCCTTTACATTTCTTATCTATGAAAGGAATTTACTGCTTGACAATAGGTTTGTGAACTTCATACAAATTAAGATTGGTGTAAAAGGCCATCCCTGCAAATGTTGTTTGGTCTAGAATTATAATGGAAAATAAAAAAGCTTGCTACGAGAATAAAATAGGTTTTCAATTATCTAAGTACAACATAATATTACTGAAGCATTTCAAAGTTTAGGCATTTGAGATTCATGGATCTCCTTGGAGGTCACCCACCTAATATAATAATAGTAAATTAGTATGAACCTTTAGTCATAAATTAAAATGCAATATAATATCTCTATGTCTCTCACACATGAACGTTTCATATAACCACACACCTTGTAAATGATGACGATCAACTTATGGCATTCCTTAAGTCAACTATAAGACATGAATCCCCCCTAATTGCCAATGGCATGATATGCTATCAAACACATTTATGAAAATTAATAACATTCAATTTTCAAAGTCCATGAGAGTTATGTAAAAATTTGCACATAGTTTATCCAAAAATCTTACTCACATAACATTTATGAAAAGGTCATTAGTAATTTTTTCTCACACAAAAAATATCAAAATAAATTTAGTGCTTAATCAATGTTGTCTCATCTATTTCCACCCACTTTCCTCTTAGCGATTAGTATTTCTATGCCATCCACGTCCTCTCTCCATGGCCTCCTTTGTGAATAAAAATGTTGCCATAGAAGCTTTCACCGCACTACCATCAAGAAGGAAGAAGCAACTTGCGGGACCACGGTAAAAACTGCTCTACCGCACTGAGCTGATGAAGGAGCCGTGGGATAGTGGTGGTCACCGCACTACCACACACCAATGGTAGAAGACTTGCTTGAGTCACCGCAACACTGCTAGGAATAGAAAAATGTACCTTTACAACAATGGAAATAGTCACTATACAACAATGATAGGCACTCAATTAGGCGCACTTGGCGCTGCCTTAGGCGCCCCAAACTAATTACATTAACGCCCATAATTTGGTGCTCAAGTTGGTGTTAAGGAAGAAATCAAACAACAAAAAAGGGAAAAAAAGGGAAAAACGCCGTGCGAAGGAAGAAATCAAAATAAAAAATTAAAAAATTTCCCGTGTGAAGGAAGAAATTAGACAACAAAAAAGGGAAAAACGCCGTGAGAAGGAAGAGAGCAGGGCACTACCAACAACTAAAGAGAGCACGAAGCCAGGATGCACAGAGGAAGTCCAGTGAGGAGAGTACATAGGTATTTAAATTTTCTCATAAGATATATCAAATTTATTAAACGATATTTAATTTTTTTTTCTTCAATCGGTGATAATATTTTTATTTTATTTAAGATAAATCAAAATATACAAAGCTCCAAATAAAAAGTTCTTCCAACACCATCACATCATGTCTACCCAAACACGAGCTATTTATAGTATTGAAACCAAAAACATGGCTTAACCCCTTAAGCTTATACATCAACATCTAGCTTAAACACAATAAACTAGTTTACGTGGAAGTTCTAGAAGCGCTGCCTAGATCCAATGGGCACATTTCCACGAGTGGCTTCACCTTCTTTCTTAGACGCAAAATATTCTTCTCACATAGCTCCTCTCTGGCAATGGATTTGAGTCCTGCTATTATCTCCCTAGTCTCTATTTATTCAACACACAGCTTCAAAGCTTGCCACCCCTGTTCCGCACCCTCTCTCCACATGGCTTTGGTTCTTCCTTCTAGCCACCTAATGAAAGGGTGATTTATCTCTGCTACTTTTGGGTCCATGCCTTCCATGCCTTCGCTCACAAAGCCTTGTCCTGGTATAACCCTTTCCAGGATACTCTCCATGTTCACTAAGAAATCCCTATGCACCAACGCTTTCATCACTTTCCTTACAACCTCCACCGACTCTCCTAAGTCTAGTCCCCACACCATGATCAAAGAGTATATATCCATATTAGTCTAATTTTTGTGCTTCAAATCTTCAAAGCCATTACCTAGAATGATTTGCACAGATTGCGCAACCTTCACATCCTTGTACAGGAACAAGCCACATAGTCTCTTCACCGTCACTTTGCCATCAAAAGGATCCAATTTCTTCCTCACTTTCAGAGTGAAGTTGGCCTCCATTTATTTTCTAATATGTTAGCCACTAGACTACTTCACACTATCGTCCTAACACTCTCCTTACTCCTGCAAACCAAGAAGCATCGAATGAAATGCATGAAAAAACTTCATTACATAGCAAATTGCTGGCCATCAACATTAATGTCGAACGTATGTCCAACGCCAACAAAAAGAGCTAATTCTTCAATAATTTCAAAAAAAATTCCTTTAATAATTTGTAAGTATATTTAATATGTTAAATGATATCTTTTTTTATTTCCTTGGAAAAATTAAATGATTGCATATTAATTAGTTTAACTAGTCCATGCACCATGTTTTGACAGGAGGAGAAATATGGCCGCCATCCAAAGCAATTTGAAAAGAATATGTTACAAAACAAAAAGTGGAATGATTTTGTAATCTAGATGGAGAACGAGGTATCAATAGTTGAGTTTCAATAACTTAGTTGGATATTGTTGTTCTTAATATGTCAATTTGCATCTCATGTGTTGAGTTGTTTATTGATGCATAGGATGAGTAAATAGAGCTCAAATCTTATGATTACAAGATGACTGTTTATGTGCATGGATAAATAGTAGAAGGATGTAGATGAACTCAATTCATCTGAATTTATGCCTCTTGGCAAGCATTCCTCTTGAATCTCTAATATCAGGTGCCCGAGACTTCCTTATAGCTTTTATCTTTTAGATGAGGCTGCTCCTATAGCTCTCTTAATCACTTGAAAAATCCTTGAAACTCTGAATTCTTAACATTCAAAAGATAAATGGAATGTCCTCAAAATCCAGTAGAGCTATCCAAAAAAGCTAACTAAAAGCTAACCCAATTTTTTAGTTTAATAATTTAATTATAAAGTTTAAACTTTGAATGCTAATTTTTTTATGTGTTATTGGTTTATTGCAAGCTGCAACATTGTTTAATATTTATATCTATAAATTGTCTCTATCATGACAATATTGTAATAATTTGAGGATTGTTGAAGTGGTATTCCTTAAATTTACTATGAATTAGATTCATAGTTGTTCAAATGAATTCATTCCCTACCACGAGAATGGGAAATATCGGGGTAATAATCACTGGCTATAACGAGGCCGCCATATTATCAATGATATTTCCAGCCTTCTTACGCACTTGAATCGGTGGGGAGGGAGTCTAAAGAGTTAGCTTCACCATTGAATTAAAAGTGTAATATCACGAGTCTAAACTGAAACAATGGTCATAAAGCTGATTTTCAGACTGGGCAAGAGGAAAGCCATCCTTCCTTTCTGCTGACTATTTATTACATCTAACATGGAACAGCGAAGCCGAAAATCCTCTAGAGGGATATCATTCACAACATGTGTTTCTTGTTAGATTATGAGTGATCACAGGCCAGTCTGCAATCAACTAATCTTTCTTTCATCGGTTCTTCACCCAATGAAAGAAAGATAAGTTGACTGCAAACTGGCATGTGACCACTCATAATCTAACAAGAAACACATGTTGTGAGATTGATATCCTCTAGAGGTTTTTAGCCATTTTGTTTCCATGATACTTGTCTTGAATTTTGTAAGAAGAGACCTACTAGATGTGTGTAGTAAATGTTGAATCCAACTTAGAAGGAGGATGGCTTCCTCTTGCCCAATTATGAAAGGAAATCTGAGCACATGACCATTTGGTGGTTTAAGATGTGGAATATTTTTTGCATTAAGTTCAATGGTAAGAAGCAATGTAATCTCTTTTAGACTCCACCCCACTAGTTCAAGAGTGCATGGGGGAAGGCTTAGGTAATCAACTGACAGCATGACAGCCTCCTGCGTAGCCCATTGATTATTACCCATTAACTTTTCCATTTCCCTATGGCTTTGGGACAAGTTTTGTTTGGACATTACTAACTATGGATATAGATTCACTAAGTATTGGAAATTTAGAGCATACTACTTCCAACAAGTTCCTTTCTATTGTGAATGTGATAGAGACAATTTATAGTTATAGATATACTAAGTATTGGCAATTTGGAGCTTAACACTTCCACATTTCTTTAATCAATTTGGAGCATAAGACTAAGACTACTCAAATGACATTGTAGCCAAGTAAAAATTTATTAAGGGCATAATAGTAGTATACTTTTCCTTAAGCTAAAATTTGCGTTTATACTTAAGCGATCAATGTATACTTGTGTATGTGATCAAATTTTCTTCTATTTAATGATATTATTGTGTATTTAAGGTCTATTTAATAAAGAGTGCATGAAACAAGTTTTAAATCCTTAAAAATCTTTAAATTTCTAGGGTTTTTTCATTTTGTCGAGTCTACGCCAAGTCCCTGAGTCCTCGAGTCGAGTCACCCTAGTTGAATTCAAGGTGAGTCTGAGTCTCCTTACTATGGTTGTGATACAAAACAAAGGTTCTTACACATTGGCTGAATATATCATCGTCAAAATGACCAGAAAGAAATTTCAAATTTGTAAGTAAACTTTGACAGTCAAGAAAAATAGTCATAAAAATTGGAAGTAAACTTTGGCAGACATGTAGGTGAACTTAATTCATCTGACTTTATGCCTCTTAGCAGACATCAGGATCTCCCCTCCTAAAGTTTGGACCACATCCATTACCTCCACATAAAACTGAACATCCTTGGTCTTCTTGGTTCCCATGCCATGATATGGTTATGCAAATGAAAATGAAGCAAAGTGATCATCTCCTTCTCTGTTGGCTGGAAGAATTCATGCTTAATGTTTTGATACATGATATCAACTCTCTCTTCTGCTCTCATGGTTGAATACTGAAATCTATTATGGTGGGCTTCTAGAGTTCCATTCATCTTTCATCCTCTTCCACCAAATGTTGGCTTGATCCACACGTCTGCCAGCCTAATTGGCTTTGTGTTTGAAAGCTGAAGTTTCTCCTAAGTCACCAGTGCAGCTCTCTTTTCCTTTTTAGACTCTTTCATTGCTAGAGATTGTCTATGGGATTTAATCATTTGTACCACATGGTTGATGTGATTTGAATCCTTTCATCTAAAGGAAATTTCCTTAACATAAATACTGCTCGGGAATTTCAATGTTTCCATTGTAGTTGGCATTAAAGCCGATACCTGCAACATTGAAAATTATCCTTATATAAGAATTCCCTCCATCTTGTTGGCTTGCAACACTCTTGATGGTGGCTACATGAAATTTGATTATGATTCCTCTTCTACATTAGAGGGTTCATATCCTTGATCTGACTCTTCTGAATTATTAGTATCAAAATCACAAGCTTCCATATTCAAAAATTCTCAACCACCATCTTTAATAAATTTATTTGGATCATCAGTAATACTCTTCAAAATTGGCCACCAGTTCAAGTTCATTTTGCTTTCATAATACTTTATATCCATGGAGTTCAGCCATTCCTTGATGCCATCAAGTGAAGATTGAGGAATGGCGTCAATGTAGAGTACATCCTACTTGAAGTCTTTGAAAAAAATAGCCATATCAAATGCCTTTTTCCCAAGTCCTACTCTCTCAAGGTTAACAATCTCAATCTCACTAATAGGGATTACTAAGAAAGGTAATTCTACCAACTCTACCAAACAATTTACCATAGGAACAATAAAAGCAGAGGCTTTGAAAGGAACTCCATGAAAACCAAGCTCTCTAAATGGTATATCAAACTCTAGTTCAAAATATTTTAGATGAGGTTGTCTCCCATTGCTTTCTCTTACTTGCTTAACAAATCCTTGAAAATCTGTATTGATTTTATTTTTCCTATCCTTCTCTTGTTGTTCTTCCTCAATTTCATCAAGATCATACATTGAACATCTTGCCCCTCCTAAAGTTTGGACCACATCCATTACCTCCACATAAAACTAGACATCCTTGGTCTTCTTGGTTCCCACGCCGTGATATGGTTATGCAAATGAAAATGAAGCAAAGTAATCATCTCCTTCTTCGCTGGTTGGAAGAATGCATGCTTAATATTTTGATACATGATATCAACTCTCTCTTCTGCTCTCATGGTTGAATATTACTAAAATCCATTATGGTGGGCCTCTAGAGTTCTAGTCATCTTTCTTCCTCTTCCACCAAATGTTGGCCTGATCCACAAGTCTGCTAACCTAATTGACTTTGTTTTTGAAAGCTGAAGTTTCTCTTGATTCACCAGTATTAGCTGTAACTTTTTTGAAATTTTATTATGGTATGTGCACTTTGATATGATGTACTATGATTATAGTTTTGTCTCATATGTTGTAATATTAGATATATAACAGAAAAATAAATTATTGCATGAAATAAATAATAATTTTTCATTTTAAATGTTTTTTTTTGCAGAACATGGGTCTTCCAGAAGATCAAGATGATCCTCAACATGATATAGATCCACAAAATATTGGTTTTTCTGGTACAGATCACATGGTAGAGGATGATGATGACACAAATATTGAAGACATCGAGACCAATGACAATGATGATGACGATGACGACGACGACGACGATGATGATCACGATGGTGATGATGATGATGAGACAGTTGGTGATAGTAACCAATGACATTCATGATCATATAGACTACATCATGGATCATTGCTGATATATTGTTATGATGAATCTTTTCATGGTTACTATCATATGTATCATTTTCATGGCCTACAATACTATATTGTTGAGTTGTATCATATTGACATGCATCATTTTCACTATATCATTTGGACATGTATCATCTTGACTTGTATCAATTTGAGTTACATAATTTATCAATTTTATTTATATTATTTGTACATGTATCATTTTCACTTATGTCGACTGTTGGACGTATCATTTTGACATGTTTTTGATGTATTGGCATAGTTGAATTTCACTTGTTTTAGTTATATATGATGATGATCTTATCAGTATTGGCTTGTCAATTTATATATATTAAAAGTGGTCGATGATTTTTGGATGGATATTTATTAAGTATGATATTTTAATTTACTACTCAGGATGTATGTTGTCAAATTCAATTAAATTATAGATATTTGACTCACTTGTTTTAATTATAGATGATGATCATGTTACAATAATTATATTGTTATTTAATCATATGAGTTATTTAAGAGGCACAATATATTTAACTAATTAAATTGAAATAAAACATATTAAATTAATAAATGGAAGCAAAACAAGAAGCATTTTTAGAAGCGAAAAAGGAAGCAACAATGGAAGCCAAACTAGAAGCAAACCAGAAGCAATCTTGGGAGAAAAATTTGAAGCAAAATGAGAAGAAAACCTAAAAGAAAAAATGGAAGCAAATTTGGAAGCAAAACTTGAAGCAAAATTGGAAGCAAAACCAGAAGCAAACTTGGAAGAAAAACCAGAAGCAAAACCAGAAGCAAACCTGGAAGCAAAATTGGAAGCAAACTTGGAAGCAAAACCAGAAGCAAAACTAGTAGCAAAACCAAAAGCAAAATTGGAAGCAAAACCGAAAGCAAAACTGAAAGGAAAACCAAAAGCAAAATTGGAAGCAAACCTGGAGGAAAAAATGGAAGCAAAACTGGACGTCAGATTGGAAGCAAAACTAGAAGCAAAAATGGGAGTAGACATGGAAGCAAAACCAAAAGCCAAATTGGGCGTCGATTTCAGTGCAATTTCTGATGTTACTTCTTGGAACTATTTTAGGTGCTTTTAGAGGAACTATGCTTTTCCAGTGCTAAATACGATGCTAAATCCGACGCTAAATACGGTGGAAAAATCGGTGCAACATCTGACGCCGAGTTGACCATGCCTATTTGCGCTAAGTTTAGCGCCAACCAAATTGTTCAATTCATGACTCAAAATACACTAAAATCTACCACAAAAGTTGGCGCTAATTGGTTGTTGTGCTTGGACCCACTTTGGGTGCCCAAGTTGGCTTCTTGGAATTAACTCCTTTATTTCAGAAGGCTGAGTTAAATGGGCCCATTCTTGGGTGCCAACTTTGAGGATAAGCCTTGAAGATACTTATAGAATAAAGGTTGAGTTAGTACTTTAGTTTGGGATGCCCAAATGGATGAAGGAGATGATTTGACATTGTTATTCACGGTTAAAATCTACTTGCAAGAGATAGGCATACCTTTTAGGAGATAGGTATTGAGCTTTGTAATTGTAACTCTTTTGGAGTTTACAAAGTTGTTTATTGCCTATATATCTCAAGCAAGTTGAAGAGATTTTGTACTAGTTTTATTGCAGGTTGTGAAGAAGATTTGTTGAAGGTAGAAGAAGCATCTCAAGGAAGGATTGGAATTATTGTAATCTACTTTAGAGATTAAATAATACATTGATTCTTGGTGGAGCTTTTTCCCGAAAGGGTTTCTCCACGGTATATGCTGTGTATCTTCTAATATCCTATCTAATTCTTCTACAACTTCTATCTTCATTCTACAAATGATAAAATGAATAAATTAGATAATCACCCATAAAGAATCTATAACAAAGAATACATATTTAGATTAGCAAGTATAATAGTTTTACAAAGTATTAAGCTACATGAATACCTCAATTTTCAACATTTTGGAATCAGAGCTGAGGTTGGGTAGAGTATTGGGACACCTTTCTCTTAAAAGATTCGAGGTTTTTTGGTTGTATTGGGAATTTTTACTTTTTTTGTTGTTATTGCTGATTTTGGAAAATAAGTTTGTTACAAAGAGGTATATATATTCTTGCTTTAGAGGATTGTTATCATGTGTCATTGAGAGCTTGAATTCATAGGTTTGGTGTGAGCTTATGAAAGAAATGTGGTTTTTGATTAAGTGCATCATGATGCCATGGGACTGCTCAGTATCACGGTTCAGTGGGAGCATTTGGAAATGAAGTGGATTCTTAGTTGTAGGATGGTTTTGTTATTATTTCATGGTATACTCTTGATTAGCGGTTTAGAGTTGTGGCATGGTACATGTTATGATAATTTTTATCATGAGGAAATGTCTAAAATTCTATATGCTTTTGACAATGATGGTTTGATGTTTATCTTGTTGCCATGTATAGCTCAGTATCACAGTGGGAGATATGGTAGGATATAGTGATCTTCATGAAGAGGATGGTAGTCATGATGCCATGTGTGACTCGGTACCACGGTTCAGTGGGAGTTGTTGGAAGTGACGTGGATGCATCATTGGTAAGGTTATCTTTAGGTGATTGGGGATATGTTTTCTTGGTTTAGAGTGGTTGCTAATATGTCATGGTTTACTCTTGTTGCATTTAGAGTTTTGCATGGTTCTCTTGAGACTAGGATGTTTAAGTATGTTATGGTGCATGTGATATCCTAGGAGGAAATGGTTAGATCATGGATGTCATGTTTATGTTCAAGATTGGATCTTTGACATTGATCTTGTGTAGTTCTCATAATTATTGGGTACATTAATCATTTTCTTAATTACTTCATGATAGTGCTATGTTGAATTTGGAGTTTGGCATGTATTGGTTGGTTACAGGTCCTCATGGATACTTGGAGAAATAGGTGACACTTGAGTTCTCTTATGGTAAGAGATATATGTTGGAATAGTTACTAGTAAAAAAAGCTATTTTCAACAGAAAAGACCGAGGAGCCTACACCTTGGTTGAACACACTCCTGGGTTTCACATGCCTCCAAAGAGGCAGTTTGGATATAGAGACTTGGGAAAGGTATTGGTTTTAATTGCAAGTAAGTTAAACTTGAATGTGATAGTTAGAGTGCTATGTGTTTAGCCAAAAATACTATGTATCACGCTCGTACTAAGCATGTTGATTTTATGTATCACTTTGTGCAAGAAATGGTTGAAAGTGGGAAAGTATTAATTGAGAAAGTCAACATTTTAATTAATGTTACATATTATCTTATGAAACTAGTTCCTTCAGATAAGTTCTCTTGGTTTTAATCATTTGCTTGGAGCTTCATGATTATGCAGGTTGCATTTGAAGTTGGCATGGATTGATTAGTCAGTGTAGAAGGCCATTGGCCTTAAGTTCTATACTTGATTTATATAATGATCCTTGTTTAGAATAATTGCAATGTATAGTGTCAAGTGGGAGAATGTTGGAAATAGGATGCCATTTAATTGCAATCCTAAACATTATTTATTTCATGTGTCTCCTAAGTCTTTGGAAAGTGTTCTCAAACACTAGGATTAGAGAGAGATTAATTTTGGATGAAATAATCATGTTAATTGACATTAGTAATTAATTCTAAATGATAGGAGCATGTGAGGGCATCTGAGATGAGTTCCTAAATAATAGGAGCACATGGGGCACCCACATGGAAGGTGACACTCACCTTGAGTTCAATTAACTATTTGGAGTAAGAGATAACACTTTTGTAATCCATGTAAAGATCCTAGGAGTTAGGGATTGCTATTTACATGCATGGAGTTTAGTTTAGTTTAGTTTAGTTTAGTATAGTTCAGATCAGTTTAGTTTAGTTTAGTTTAGTTTAGTTTAGTTCAGTTCAGTTCAGAATTAGTTTAGTTCAGCTCAGTTCAGAATAAGTTTAGTTCAGTTCAATTCAGTTCGGTTCAGTTTAGTTTAGTTATGGTTTAATTATCTTCAGTTAGTTTTAGTTGAATGCTAGTTGAATTCAGTTAACTTGGAATGCATGACTAATGAATTGAGTTGCATGACAGATAATAGGTGACTTCCTTCAGTTAATAGGGGATGACCATTCTCGCATGAATGGTGGAGAGAGATGTTTTAGTTAACAAAAAATGACTTGGACCCACTTTGGGCACCCAAGTTGGCTTCTTGGAATTAACTCCTTGCATGTTAATATATTTTAGAAGGCTAAGTTAAGTGGGCCCATTCTTGGGTGCCAACTTTGAGGATAAGCCTTGAAGATATTTACAGAATAAAGGTTGAGTTAGTACTTTAGTTTGGGACGCCCAAATGGATGAAGGAGATGATTTGACATTGTTCTTCACGGTTAAAATCTACTTGCAAGAGATAGGCGTACCTTTTAGGAGATAGGGATTGAGCTTTGTAATTGTAACTCTTTTGGAGTTTACAAAGTTGTTTATTGCCTATATATCTCAAGCAAGTTGAAGAGAGTTTGTATCAGTTTTATTGCAGGTTGTGAAGAAGATTTGTTGAAGGTAGAAGAATCATCTCAAGGAAGGATTGGAATTATTTTAATCTACTTCAGAGATTAAATAATACATTGATTCTTGGTGGAGTTTTTTCCCGAAAGGGTTTCTCCACGGTATATGCTATGTATCTTCTAATATCCTGTCTAATTCTTCTACAACTTCTTTCTTCATTCTACAAATGATAAAATGAATTAATCAAATAATCAACCACAAAGAATCTATAACAAATAATCTATAAAAAATAATACATATTTAGATCAGCAAGTATAATAGTTTTACAAAGTATTAAGCTACATGAACACCTTAATTTTCAACAAATGGAAATTCTAGGTTTTGGAGGATCTTTTCATTTCTTAAACTTAGTCAAATTTCAATAATTAGCAAGCTCCTATCGCCTTGCAGTTGTCTAAGGGTAATTTTAACTATTCAAAAGCATCATAAAACCTCTCCTTATAAATAGGTCTATTCTTATGCAAGAGACCAAGAAGTGGGAGGGGAAAGATCCCCCACATCCCTCTCAAGATCTAAGATCTAAACACAACTGAAACAAAAACCTTTGAATCAAGAAGATACTTAGGGTCCATTACTAACACTACTTCCCTAATTCCCTACCTCTCTCTATCTTTATCTCCCCCTCTACCTCTCTTTATCCCTCTATGTATTTCTCTCCCTTTCCCTCTCCCTCTATCTTTATCTCTACCTCTATCTTCCACTCTTCATCTCTATCTCTAATACCTCTCCCTCTCTTTCCTTCTCCCTTTTCCTTGACCTTTATATCTATATCTCTATTTTCCTCTCTCTATCTCTCTCCCCTATCTCTATCTCTCCATATTTTCCTTCTATATTTTCCTATCTTTATCTCTATCTCCTTATCTCTCCATATTTGTATTTTTCTCTCTCTCTCTCTCCATCGATCTCTAGACCTATATCTCTACCTCTCCTTCCCTCCCTCCTCCTCTATCTCTCTCTCTCTCTCTCACTATCCCTCTATATATCTCTATCTCTCCCCCTATCCCTTTCTCTCTTTGTCTCTCCCTCTCTCCCTCTCCCTTTTCTCTTGGTCTCTCCCTCTCTACTTCTCCCTTCTTTGTCTCTAGATATCTCTCTCTACATCTCTCTCTATCCATCTAGATATCTCTCTATATCTCCCCCTTCCAACCTCTCTCTTTCTCTATCCCTCCTTCCCTCTCTACTCTCCAACTAACCTCTCTCTCTTTCTCTCCTATCCCTCTAGATATATCTCTATATATATCCATCCATCCCTACCTATAATTACATCTCCCTCCTTCCCTACCCTTCCCTCTCTCTTCCCCAATATATCTTTCCCAAGTTATATCTATCTCTATATATCTCTCCCTCTCTCTCTCCCTTTCTCTATCACTCCCACTTTCTATATCTCTCTACTTGTCCACTCTCATATCTCTATTTATCTTCCTTGGTGACTAAAATGGGAGGGGAAAGCCCCCCCACACCCTCCATCAAGAACTAAGATCCAAACATAGATGAATCAAGAAGATAATTAGGATCCATTACTAAAAAGGAGAGAGATAGAGAGGAAAATAGAGATAGAGATGGAGAGGGAGATAGAGAGAAAGAGGGAGAGATAAAGATAGAGATAAGCGCAGAGATAAAATGAAGGAGATCAGGACTCGGGGATAAAGATAGTCGGAGATCGAGCGTGGACAAATATGGAGAAAATAAAGTCGAGGTTCGTCGAAAAGTCATCAGGTCGAAAATGGCGTCGTCCATTAAACCGAGATCGTCGAACAATCGACGTGTCGAGGAAAGGTCGACAAAGATCGAGGCGATAATGTTGGTACTAGAGCTTGCTTATCTTCTTGATTTAGAGGTTTTATTTTAGTTGTGTTTGGATCTTAGTTCTTGATTAGGGGGGAGCGGGTGTGGGGGGCTAGCCATTCCCAGTTTTTGGTCTCTTGCATAAGAATAGGTCCTATTTTTAAGGAGAGGCTTGATGGTGATTTTGAATATTTACAATTGCCATTAGATAACTGAAAAATGATAGGATCTTGTTGATTACTCAAATTTGACCAATTCTAAGAAATTATAAGATCTTCAAAAACCTAGAATCTGTATTAAATAACTCCTAGAGATTTGAAACTATTCTCAAGCATATTGAAACTATATACATGGAATATTTAACTAAAAGTATAAGGAATTATATGTCCATATGTAAATTCCATTTATAATTAAATGTTTATTTCATGTTGTAGAAGAGGGGGATTCGCTACTCATGAGTTCTCTTCATTCAGAGAGCCTCACAAGGCGAACTACCCTAATCTACCTTAGGATCAATAGCAAGAGTTTTATAATCAGAAAGAGTAGGTCATAGAGATTTTCTAGACAAACTGACAAGCTTTCAGCTAAAGGACATCAGCGCAAAATACAGATGACAATGCAGTGTGCTAGCATCCCAAAGGAACGTTGGCAACTCATACATACCAAAAAGTGAGAATGTCACAAAAAATACTTAAGTGGCTACTAGCGAAATATTACTAAGAATTGATAGAATGCGATAAAGTAGCAGAATGTAATAGAATTGAGATATAAAGTGTAGAAATGATAGAGATAAGGAGAAGAAAGGAAATAATTACAGCCACGCAAGTGATGAATCCTCTAGCACATGAATGTCTTCCAACCCTGCATGCATGATATCTAGAGAGAATGTTGGGGATGTATAGGGGTTTGCCTTAGTCAAACCCCTATTTTGGTGTTCCCACCTCCATGGAAAACCAAGAAGATAAAGAAAGAGAGAAATGAACAAAACGTGTGGTGAAATCAAAACCCACTTAGGAGTAGAACCCGCACCACCAAGTGTGAGTGATAAAAGCAATCCCCGCTCGAGGAGGAGAACCCATATCACAAAAGGGGTGATAAAAGCAATCCCCACTCAAGGAGGAGAACTTGTATCACAATGTAAAAATGCAATAGGAAGGACATATGGGATCCCAAGATGCTCACAAGCATAAGGAAAGGGATATGGAGCTGCAAGAGCTAAGAGAGCTACAAAGAGCATTAAGAGAGCTTGAGAGAGCTTGAAGCTACTACAACAAGCTGTATGAAGCTGTATAAGCAAGTGATGGAGTGAAGCTAAAAGCTAGAATGGAGCTAGAGAAGTGCTAGCAAGACTTGGGAGAAGTTAGAAGATCTTAGAGAAAGAAGAGCCTACAAAATGAGGTGAAAAGATGACATTTAAGGAGAGAGAAGAAGCTTCTTGAGCTATTTTTGGGCATTCCCAGCCGTTACCACCGACCAAAGGAGGTGACAAGTGGCAGACATGCACGAAGATGGTCATTTGAACATTGAAATGTCGCAGGACGCTAGCGTGACGTACGAACGTTCACGCGACACGCTAGTGTCCGGACATGTCATGCTACAAAATGACAAAAATAAAAGAAGCACAAAAATTGATGTAAGCTAAAATGCTATGGTGGTTGTTGAAAAGGGGTGATGGAGAATCCTGAGAGGGAAAAAGGCTAATACATAGGCTACAATGAGCCTACTCAAGATGCTAAGGGAGTGAACACTAAAGCGAAAGCAAGAATGTATGCGAAATTGCAAGGGGTGCAATTTTACAACTATACATTTTTCCCCCACTTTAGTGGGCATATGAATCTACATTAATATGCACACTAAAGGAAATCTATTAAACATAAACAACATTATATTCCAAAAAGGATACTATAGAGGAAGTAGATAATTCTTCAAACCAAGGAAGCATGCCCCTAGGATGAAGACCTACAAAACAAATGCATTAGACCTGCACCAGGCAAAAATGTTAGAACACAAAAAGCTAAAGGTTCGAGTTAGCAAAGTAAGGTTCGAGTTAGCAAAGTAAAGATACCTTGATGTAGATGGTTGTCTCAGTACTATGTGTCATCCCCAAATTGAAAAAAAGTAGAATTCTAAAATGAAGAGAGGAAGGGTATATACACAGGATGAAGAAGATGCAGATCTTCAATCTGGTATATACAAGTTAAGAGAAAAAATGAAAATGAATGCAAGAGTGATAAAAAAAATCCCCGCTTGAGGAGGAAAACCCATATCACAAAATATAGGTGATAAAAGCAATCCCCGCTCAAGTAGGAAAACCTGTATCATGAAGTATAGGTGATAAAAGAAATCCCCAAACAAGGAGGAAAACCCATATCATGAAGTATAGGTGTAAAGGAGCTCTATAGGTTCTCGGTCCTATAGAGAAAGATGAATCCTATGGCTGCTACAAGCTACGTTGCAAGACAGTCACATAAAAGATAGGTCTAGTCAGGCTGCCCCTAAGCTAGATGCGACCATATGAAATAGGTCTAGTCAGGCTTCCCCCAAGCTAGACGCAAATAATTCATTCAAGATAGAATCTTTAAAAGAGGGTCCCTCGGGAACCCTTCAAAATAAAAAAAGGGGGTCCACTCAAGGGATGCGCTGTTTGAAAAGCAAGGTCTAGTCAGACTGCCCCCAAGCTAGATGTAAATTAATTAATTTGAGATAAAAACTTTCAAGGGGTGTCCTTTAGGAACCCTTCAAAATAAAAAGGGGGTCCACTCAAGGGACGCTTCCTTTGAAAGATAGAGAGAATAGAGGGGGTCCTGAGAAGGACACACATCTCCATAATAAGTTATCACTGCCCCCAACATACAAGGGAGGAGAATGATGCAATATACTTGAAACATATAGGATAGAGGTAAACCTTAATATCACTTATCATGCGAAGAAAAGGTAGGTGCATCAATCAAATGGGAGTTTGATGGAACTTGAATCAAGAAGTTGTAGTTTATCCTTTAAGGCTTTACATTCACTTGTGGAATGGCCAAGCACTTGATGGTATGCACAAAAGAAATGTTTTGCTTTATCATGTTTATGAAGTTTATTACATGTAGGAGAAGGAAGAGTGATTAAGCAGGATTTTCGAAGCCACAAAAAAGTATGCTCTTGCTTAGATAAAGGATGAGGAGCAAGAAGCAACCCTTTCTCTTGTGGAGAAAATTTTGACTTCTCATAGGAAGAAGAAGAAAGCATGAAGACAAAAGACAATGGAGAAAGAATCTTTTCAATGGAATGAGGTTGAGAAGAATTCATGTCACTCAACCATGACTTCCGTTTAGATCCTTCCTTCGAGTAACCAAGTCCCAAATTATGCCTACGGGGTGTGAATTCTATAGGGACTTGAATGCCTTGTTTGTTACACCCACAACCTTTACGCTCATACCCATATTTAGAGACAAGCTTAAAGCCAGGGCCATAATGTGTTTGCAAGTCTTGAAAAGGAGGATCCTCATAAAGAGCATTGTCCCAACAATGGGGATCATACTCCTCTATGGGATCACTTTCATCCTTTTTAACAAGAATTTCAATATTATCCTCTTTAGCAGAGACATAATCATCTTCCTCAGAAGGAGGATCAATACTAAGAACATTACAATTCACATCTAGATTATCCCAAGATGCAAAAGAATGACCATCTTCGATAGCGGGTTTGGATGATGTTGTCGAAAGGTCTAACTAGATCGGGTTGACTTTATATTCCTGAATGAAGGAATCTATAAAGTCTAAGGAACCCCAATCATCACCAAGACATGCATTCTTTCGAGAAGAGGTAGAGGGAGCAAAATTAATATTTCTTGCTTCAGAAGAATCTTCTCCAAGGACATTTATCTCAAGAGTATCCTTTGTAGAAGATACTATTGGAGTAAACATCGACACACTAGAAGAAATTGAAGGAATAAGAGTAGGTACAACTGAAGCCTGACCAACAACTACCATCTCACATAAGCACATAGCATTAGGGTCAGCCTTAACTGTAACTACTCAATTATTGTAAATGAACTTAATAGATTTATTCAAGGTAGATGAGACTGCACCCAAACATGAATCCACAGTCTACCAAGGAGGTTATAAGGTAAATTTTCTAACATAACATATACAAAGGTAGGTATGGTAATAGGTCCCAACCTCAAAGGAAAGACTATCATGCCTAGGGCTTGTCAACCGACACTATCAAACCCATGAATAACAAAAAAAGAAGTATTAAGAGAAGATGAGTCAATATTAATCTTAGGCAATAGATCAATGCTACATACATTGAGCACCGAACCAGTGTCAATGAGAGTATGTCTAATTCCAATTTTATTAATGTTGACTATGATCATTAGAGGATCTACTTGCTTCTGTACTTTTGAAGGTGGGAGCTCCTACGGATGGAACGTAATATTTGATGAATCCACACAAATATACACCATCGATGCATTAGCATCCGTCGATCTAGTGAAAGAAGGAAAGAGGATCTTTTTCAAGGATTCCTAAAGAATATCTTGATAAATTGGAGCAGACTAAAGCAAGTCCCACAGTGAGATCTTATCCGAAGTAACACAAAGTTGCTCGACAAGATTATGATCATTAGGTGCTTTAGTTGTAGGTTAAGGTGCTTGAAGAGGGCTTGGTTGTTTATTCATTATATTCTCATAAGTATGGGCTACCACTCTATAGGAGGGAGTATTAGGAAGGTTAGGAGAATCATCATCAAATGGAACACTATCAATAGAAAAAATCCTTTTAGGAGAAGAACTAGCTGGAGTCACGTAAATGATAGGTCTCTTAGGCCTTTGAGGGGTAGCAGAGACATAGATTACATTTACAGAATCATCACAACTAGTAGAATAATTATTTGAAGACATATTCTCAACATCGATCCAAATAGGATCAAATGTGGAATAATTATTTGAAGAAACATTCTCAGCATCGATCTAGGGAGAATCAGACATGGAAGGAGGTTCATCATTCACTAATGCATCATCTCTAGAGGAGAGTACATCAGAACAAAGTTGAGATTCATCATTCACCAATGCCACATCTCTAGAAGAGAGTGAATGGGGATGAAAAGATTCATCATTGATGCAGAGCTAGGAGGATTCAACAACACATCTCACAAACCTTCAATAATAATCCAAAACAATATTTGTATAACACATGCTATTAGGCATTGTATATCACATTGGAAACATAACCATGGCAGCCCACAATTTAATGCAACGAAAAATCATTAATAAATTCCACAAAAAAAAATAATGAATCCAATATCTCTAGTGAGATTGAAGAAAAAATAGTTATATAATTTTCCTCCACTTTTTATGAAGATCCAACAATGGAAATGAAAGTTATTGTATTTTTCCCAAAACTGCAAACCCTAGGTAGGGTTCATACCTGCCCTCACAAAAATGGTCATAACTTATTCAAATATTAATAAAATTTGATGAGAATTGAAGAAAATAAAAGTATACTCACATGGAAACAAAATCCAATTTGTTTTAAATCCAAAATATAGACTTTACAATCCGTACCATCACATTTTTTAGATTGTAAATTCTGCACAATATTGTTAGAATAGGCAGTCTCACCAAAATAGTCATATCTTCCACAAAACTCAATAAAATTCAATGCGAAAAAAATAATTGGAAACTAGAAATAGATATATTTCCATCCATATATGATAATCCATTATTTGAGTCCATACTAGGCCATACAAAGCACAACTTCGACATGGAAACAATGTAAAAATTAGAAAATGCACACAAAACTTGAGGTTGCCATTCATCAAACTTAAAAAAAAATTCTCCAACCCCAAATTCGAGTTTCTGAGGGTGTATTTATACATTTCCAACCACAACCAACCTTTTCAACTACCTTTTGATTAGTTTGTTGATAAAACACCTTAATGACACTTTTTGACAAGTTGCTTGACAACTTTCTTGAGCAACTTTTACAATTTTTACAATATGGAACAACTTTAAACATTATTTGATAAATGACTTAAAATGTGACTTCCTAAGACTCAAACACCTCTAGAATGGTTTGATAAAATTTATTATAAGACTCAATACACAAAATAGAGAAACTATTTACAAATGGCCTCATGGAGGAAATAAATCAAATAGGTGCTCCTGCACTGAATTCCCAGGGGAAAAATAATTCAAGCCCCTTTGAATTGTATTCTTCTTGGTCTTACAATTACTTTGCACTTTTTCCTTTGTATTTTCAATCATCATTGGTCCTTTCTTCCTTTTCTTCTTCTTATTCCTTCTTCTATCAATCATTCTTGCAACTTGGAGGTCCCAAAACTCTATCAGATCATCATATCCTTCACTTTGTCCTTCATAACCTGCGCATACATAGTCCAAAGAAAAACTAGAAACAAATTATAGATACCTTGAGTTCTCCTCCTTGTCTTCTTGTACTTAAAATTCCTCTTCACTCATAACCAACTTATCCAATCTTGACACCAATTCACTTGCAACCTCAATATCCTTGTTTTCTTCTACCTTGATGAGTTCTTCTTCCTCTTGTTTGACTTGTCCATCACCAACCTTACCATCCCATTCTTCTTCAATGGCTGCATATTGTGCCCATAAGTCTTCTTCTTCATATTTGACTAAATTTGCTTCCCTCTTCTGTTTTCTTTTCTTCTTCATAATCTTCTTTAGAGGCCATCTTAACCTCTTTGACATTTGTATATGCCAACTTCTTAGTGATTTCTTAAGAAGCTCATTTCCTTGGCCAATCTTTCCAACTCTTGGCTTATCTCTTCCATGGCTTTCTCAAACTCTAATTGTCTTGCCTTCCGTCTTTCCTTCTTTCTCATTTCCTTTTCCTCTCTTTTCTTCTTCCTTCGTGAATCCTCAACCTACAAATATCTTTCCAATATTCTCAACAAATCCATCTTAACAAGAAAGTCTCTCCTTGCTTCCACTTCACTTTGCCTCACCTAGGCAATCAGGTTCCTTCCTCAACCTGCACAACACAACACACAACCACAACCACAAGAACAAACTCTTCCTCAACCCAGACCTTACTGGGATCTAATACCAATTTGATGTAGAGATAGGAGGATTCAAAAACAAATCTCACAAACCTTCAATAATAATCCAAAACAATCTTTGTATAACACATGCTATTAGACATTGTATATCACATTGGAAACATAACTATGGCAACCCACAATTTAATGCAACGAACAATCATTAATAACTTCCAAAAAAATAATAATTAAGCCAATAAATCTAGTGATATTGAATAAAACATAGTTATAGATGTTTCCTCCACTTTTTATGAAGATACAATAGTGGAAATGAAAGTTATTGTATTTTTCCCAAAACTACAAACCCTAGGTAGGGTTCAGACCTGCCCTCACAAAAATGGTCATAACTTATTCAAATCTTAATGAAATTTGATTAGACTTGAAGAAAATGAAAGTAGATTCACATGGAAAAAAAATACAATTGGTTTCAAATCCAAAAGATAGACTTTACAATCTGTACCATCACATTTTCAGACTATAAATTCTGCACAATATTGTTAGAATAGGCAGTCTCACCAAAATAGTCATATCTTCCACAAAACTCAATAAAATTCAATGAGACAAAAATAAATGGAAACTAGAAATAGAGATATTTCCATCCATATATGCTACTAAATTATTTTAGTCCATACCAGGCCATACAAAACACAACTTCAGCTTGGAAACAATGTAAAAATCAGAAAATGCACACAAAACTTGAGGTTGCCATTCATCAAACTTCAAAAATAATGTATCCAACCCCAAATTAGAGTTTTTGAGGGTGTATTTATAAATTTCCAACCACAAAAAACCATTTTCAACTACCTTTTGATTAGTTTGTTGACAAAACACCTTAATGACACTTTTTGACAAGTTGCTTGACAACTTTCTTGAGCAACTTTTACAATTTTTACAATATGGAACAACTTTAAACATTATTTGAAAAATGACTTAAAATGTGACTTCCTAAGACTCAAACACCTCTAGAATGGTTTGATAAAACTTATTATAAGACTCAATACACAAAATAGAGAAACTATTTACAAATGGCCTCATGGAGGAAATAAATCAAACAGGTGCTCCTGCACCAAATTTCTAGGGGAAAAAGAATTCAAGCCCCTTTGAATTGTCTTCTTCCTAGTCTTCCAGTTACTTTTCAGTTTTTCCTTTGTGTTTTCAATCATTATTGTTCCTTTATTCCTTTTCTTCTTCTTATTCCTTCTTCTCTCAATCATTCTTGCAACTTGGAGGTCCCAAAACTCTATCAAATCATCATATCCTTGACTTTGTCCTTCATAACCTGCACATACATAGTCCAAAAAAAAATTATAAACAAAATATAGAGACCTTGAGGTCTCCTCCTTGTCTTCTTGTACTTCAAATTCCTCTTCACCCATAACCAACTTACCCAATCTTGACACCAATTCACTTGCAACCTCAATGTCCTTGTTTTCTTCTATGTTGATGAGTTCTTCCTCTTGTTTGAATTTTCCATCACCAACCTTACTATCCCATTCTTTTTCAATGCATGCATATTGTGCCCATAAGTCTTCTTCTTCATCTTTGACTGAATTTGCTACCCTCTTCTATTTTTCTTTGCTTCTTCATAATATTCTTTAGAGGCCATCTTAACCTATTTGACATTGGTATATGCCAAATTCTTTGTGATTTCTTAAGAAGTTCATTTTCCTTGGCCAATCTTTCCAACTCTTGGCTTATCTCTTCCATGGCTTTCTCAAACTCTAATTGTCTTGCCTTCTTTCCTTCCTTCTTTCTAATTTTCTTTTCCTCTCTTTTCTTCTTCCCTCGTGAATCCTCAACCTGCAAATATCTTTCCAATATTCTCAACAAATCCATATTCACAAGAAAGTCTCTCCTTGCTTCCACTTCAGTTTGCCTCACCTAGGCAATCAGGTTCCTTCCTCAACTTGCACAACACAACACACAACCACAATCACAACCACAAAAACAAACTCTTCCTCTACCCAGACCTTACTAGGCTCTGCTACCAATTTGATGTAGAGCTATGAGGATTCAACAACACATCTCACAAACTTTCAATAATAATCCAAAACAATCTTTGTATAACACATGCTATTAGGCATTATATATCACATTGGAAACATAACTATGGCAACCCATAATTTAATGCAATGAACAATCATTAATAACTTCCAAAAAAATAATAATGAAGCCAATCTCTCTAGTGATATTGAAGAAAAAATAGTTATAGACTTTCCTCCACTTTTTATGAAGATCTAACAATGGAAATGAAAGTTATTGTATTTTTCCCAAAATTGCAAACCCTAGGTAGGGTTCATACCTGCCCTCACAAAAATGGTCATAACTTATTCAAATTTTAATGAAATTTGATGAGACTTGAATGAAATGAAATTATATTCAAATTTCAAAAAAATAAAATTGGTTTCCAATCCAAAATATAGACTTTACAATCTATATCATCACATTTTTCAGACTATAAATTCTGCACAATATTGTTAGAATAGGAAGTCTCACCAAAATAGTCATATCTTCCACAAAATTCAATAAAATTCAATGAGAAAAAATAATTAGAAACTAGAAATAGATATATTTCCATCCATATATGATACTCCATTATTTGAGTCCATACTAGGCCGTACAAAGCACAACTTCAACCTAGAAACAATGTAAAAATCAGAAAATGCACACAAAACTTGAGGTTGCCATTCATCAAACTTCAAAAATAATGTCTCCAACACCAAATTAGAGTTTTTGAGGTTGTATTTATACATTTACAACCAAAACCAACCATTTTCAACTAAATTTTGATTAGTTTGTTGACAAAACACCTTAATGACACTTTTTGACAAATTGCTTGATAACTTTCTTGAGCAACTTTTATAATTTTTACAATATGGAACAACTTTAAACATTATTTGACAAATGACTTAAAATGTGACTTCCTAAGGCTCAAAAACCTCTATAATGGTTTGATAAACCTTATTATAAGACTCAGTACACAAAATAGATAAACTATTTACAAATAGCCTCATGGAGGCAAGAAATCAAACAAGTGCTCCTGCACCACTCATTCACGAATGCATCATCTCCAAAAGAGAGTGAATTGGAATGAGAGGTAGATTCATCATTGAAAAATGAATCATCTCTAGAAGATAGCACATTGGAATGAAGAGAAGGTAGAGTAATAATAAGAAAGGTATCAATGATTTCATTTTCTTGCAACAAGATACCCTTTGAAGCAGGAGGACTCTCATGAGAAGGATCAAAGATACCAAGTGACATGGGTAAAGCCAAGTCACTATCACATGCATGAAATGGAATATCATTAACATCTTGAACAAAATTAGATACTGAGCTAATAAAAGAAGATATTAAATTCATTACAATTTTTTTTGTATTTTCTATGTTCTAGTAATTTGCGTTTTCAAAGGTCTTCAAAGCAAAATTTGAGGTTCAAACTGGCGTCGGTCCCAAAAATTTTATTGCCAAAGGCATTGTTATTTTAGGGACTAAACTGATTCTCTAGAAGACCTTTCCAACGGTGCAAACGGTTCTGAATTCTGAGCACCGAGTCAAAAGTTATGACCCCGCCAAGTAGGGGTAAATAAATTCCTAATTTTTTGAAAACTACCCGCTTCACACTGGGTTCACCAAAATGTAGAAGAGGGGGATTTGATACTCATGAGTTCTCTTCATTCAGAGATCCTCAGAGGGAAAATTTTCCTAATCTACCTTAGGAACAATAGCGAGAGTTTCAGAATCAGAAAGAGCAAGTCACAGATATTTTTTGGACAAACTGACAAGCTTTCGACCAAAGGATGTCAACATAGAATATGGATGACAACATGCTGCCCTAGTGTCCTAGAGGCGCGCTGGAATCTTGTACGAACTAGAAAGTGAGAATGTAACATAAAATACTTAAGTGGCTACTAGCAAAAAGATTACCAAGAATTTATAGAATGTGATAAAGTAGTAGAATGTAATAGAATTGAGATAAAGTGTAGAAATGATAGAGATAAGGAGAAGAAAGGAAATACTTACAACCACACAAGTGATGAATCCTCTAGCACGTGAATGTCTTCCAAACATGCATGCATGATATTTGAAGAGAATGTTGGGGCTATAAGGGGTTTGCCTCATTCAAACCCCTGTTTTGGTGTTCCCACCTCAACGAACAACCAAGAAGATAAAGAAAGAGAGAAATGAACAAAGCATGCGGTGAAAGAAAAAACAACTTAGGAGTAGAACCCACACCACCAAGTGTGAGTGATAAAAGCAATCCCTGCTTGAGGAGGAAAACCCGTATCACAAAAGGGGTGATAAAAGCAATCCCTGCTCAAGGAGAACTCGTATCACAATGTAAAAATGCAATAGGAAGGACATATGGGATCCCAAGATGCTCACAAGCATAAGGAAAGGGATATGGAGCTGCAAGAGCTAAGAGAGCTACAAAGAGCATTAAGAGAGCTTGAGAGAGCTTGAAGCTACTACAACAAGCTGTATGAAGCTGTATAAGCAAGTGATGGAGTGAAGCTAAAAGCTAGAATGGAGCTAGAGAAGTGCTAGCAAGACTTGGGAGAAGTTAGAAGATCTTAGAGAAAGAAGAGCCTACAAAATGAGGTGAAAAGATGACATTTAAGGAGAGAGAAGAAGCTTCTCGAGTTGTTTTTGGGCGTGAGCTATATAATGAGGTGGAGAGAAATGGGAAGACATAGGGAGATGTATTTTTACTTCTTGAAAATGTGAGTGCATTATAACACACTCATGTTATTATTTGTTTTTCCAACCCTTAGGGTTAGATTTACGTTGGGAATCCAACCCAAAGGATTGGACTTACATGTCAATTCCCACATGTGTCCACATGCGTACTTTTTTCAAATTCTTAAAAAATGACACAATATCGAGCATGCTCTCCATGAGGATTGGATGTCTTTCAATGTCAAGTTAAAAAATAACACATTAATTGTAACATCATGAAATACAAGAAAGGTTAAAGCACACAACAATGCAATTAAACTCTAATGCAATCTAAGCTAAACAATAGAGAACAAAGGAAAGCTAAAACATAAATAAATTGAGCAATCTCACCCAATATCTACGTAGTTCCATGTATGACCTCGATTGCCCTTCTTCGTTTCGTTGTTGTAGTATAATCGTCCTTAGATTTCTTTGTGCAATTATAGCTTGTGATAGTGATTTAGCAAAACATTGAAGATTCAAATAATAGATATGCTTCCAAAAGTAATAAGATTTCAGGAGAGGTAAAATGATGAAAGACAGATCAATTTATAGAAAATTGATCATTCGAATGACAGGCTAGGATCGAAAGATAAACGAACAATTGAGATCAAATGATTTGACATGCATTATGATAACTGTTAGTACTGACATGAGTGATACAAACTAATAATAGAGATAAAGATTAAATAATGATTTAATCTTCGAGTTTGGTATTCAAAAATAGAAGAATAATATTTGCATGACAAAGATAAAGATAGACTAAAATCAATGTTCTGTTCGAACACACACACAAGATTTTGTAGACACCTAAAAATGACCTAGGCCTGCAAGCTTCATTTTTACCACTTTCATCCTAGCATAATTATGACATTTAATTATGTCCTTGGTCCACATTCGACTATTGATTAAATAATTCATAATTATTTAATTAATCCATGTCATTTATTCTTCATGATTATTAAATAAATAAATTGCATTTATTTATTAAATAATCATTAACTGTCTAAGTCTTTCTTTAATTAAATAAATTTCTTAATTTATTTAATTCCCCTTTCTTCATTCTTCCTGATTAAATAAATGAATTACATTTATTTATTTAATATGTCACTAATTGTCTTAATTAAATGAATTGATTAATTAATTTAATTAATTAATCTTATCTCCTAAATTAAATAATTAAATTTAATTATTTAATTGCCAATTAATATTCTTCTCATTTTAGGGCAGGGGCCCTAGCTTTTAAGTAATTCCGTTATGGAGTTCTAGTCCCCCCCTCAGGTATCCGGAGGGCGTGTCACGCCGTCCGCCAGTCCGTTAAAAAGTTTACGAGCATTGGTTTATAGGGCGTCCCGATTCCAGCAGTCTAAAAAAATAAAATAAAAAAATATTCTTCTCATTTTAGATAAATTAAATTATTTAAAATGTCATGGCAATCTTAACTGTCAGTCCTTTTTGATAAATAATCAGAAAAAGATTATTTATTATCTCTCAAAATCCATAATTTGAATTATTTTAATTCAAATTAGTAATTAATCTTCTAAAAATCAAGCAATTGGGCAGATTCTTGATTTTCTAAATCTTATCTTCAGTTCACATCTTATCTCTTTGATTTTTTGAATCAAGCAAATCAGGCAATCTTATCTTCTTGATTTTTCAAAAATCTTTATTTTCTAATTAATTTGTCTTATTTTTTCTCCAACATCGATCTGATTTTATTCTAACCGTTCGGTTAAAGATTTTTCCCTAACCCTAATTAGGTATTCTCAGGTTTAATCTGGATCATTCATTTTAGGTTCTCACCATTGATTTATCTCGTCCGTCCATTCGAAATGGCCTTTTCTATAAAATGCCATCTTCTTCTCATTTTTCAAGGACACACATGCTGACATTTTGCGTAATTATTATAGGCATTTACTTAGTTTCACATTTATTGTCATAGGCAATTGTAGTATTTCAATATTGGCATTTGTTTTAAGCATAGGCATAGACATTGGCTTTAGACATAGGCATTTAGACTTCAAGTAAATCCTTCAAAACTTGCTTTAGTCTTGTCTCTTGTCAAAGTTGCTCATACAAATCTGAGGGCATCTTCATTTACTGCAAGCTAGGAGGTGTAACGAAGGTCAATCATGGAAGATGGAGAATGTAGGTGATATAATTGCCTTTTACTTTCATCATTTTCCTTTGTACTTCGTTATTTCAATGGATTTTAGTGTTATTGATCTAACCATCTAACAAATCTGATTTTCCTTTGATTACAGATTTAATTAATTAAATAAAGATATTTAATTAATAAGCATGTACACGCATACAAGTTAGAACTAGATAACTGACTGATTATGATAGAGAGTTTATTCGTGAAAGACATTCAGACATTAAATTAGGAGATAACTGACTGATTTAAATAGATCTCGAGTCAAGTGGGAATGAATACTTAGATAACTTAAACATTTATCTAAATATAGAAGAATATGTGAAAAATAGACTTTTATGAATTAAATGATTATTTAATTCAAGATTTGACATTTTTAAGGATTAATTAAATAAATAGGATTTATTTAATTAAGTGAAGAAAAGGTTAAATGAATAATTAAATAATTAAAGTATTTATTTAATTATAGTTGAAAATATGGTAAAGGTAAATTAAATAAGAATTTATTTAATTTAAGAATGCAGGTAACGTTAATTAATGACGTAATTAAATAAAAAGAGTTTATTTAATTAATCAAGATAGAATAAAGAAAATGTGAATTACTTAAATAATTAAGACTATTTAATTAATAGATGAATAAATATTAAAATGAATTAATTAAATAATTAAGTTTATTTAATTAATAGAGAAATGAAGGACTTTAGAGAATAATTAAATAATTAACATTATTTAATCATGACCATGAAAATACGCATTATGAAGAAATTGAAGTCGCAGGCTTAGACCAAATTTCAGTGTCTACATTTTGCCCCTCTTTGATACAATGCCATTTTGGTTTTGTGTCAAAGAAAATCAATCAAAAACATGCCCCAATCATGCCCCAGTGTAGAATAGGTGAAGGTATGCCCCTAGGGAAAACTGACAATTTTTTGAAAAAATTCAAAAAAATTAGAAATAGTCTCGATTAGTCAATTTGATAGCCAAAAATGTAGTGGTGTTGACATAAATGAATTTGGAGGTGTTAGGGACGTGTACGTGTTGATTGAAGTTGGTAGGTTACGTGGCCAATAGACAAAGTCATAAGAAATGCCACCCAAAACCCTAGGTATAAATAGAAAAGGGGTGAAAATCCAATTCATTTTCACCCTGCAAGTTTAGAAAATTGAGATTTAGCTCTGGACTCCTAGCGACAATGTCTCCGATTCCACACTCACACCATCACGCCTATTGCATCCGGACATTAAGGCGGCCTGCAGACGTGGACCCCTCGATGAGTACTCAAATACCAACTCTTGAAATTTTAATTTGCACGCGTTTTTATGCATTTATTTCCCTTTTGTGTTATGCGTCATTTTATAAAATGTTGGTGTAATTAATATTTAATTACACATTTGCATAAGTTTACTTAGGCATATTTAATTCCTAAGTTATAGATTTTCATCTTTATCTTATTGAGCTATCTTGTTGCTCAAGATAAGATTAGGTTTATGCATCTTTGCTTTTATAAAGCAAATTATCTCTTGTAATATTTTGTACTTCAAATATATCAATTTGCACATCTTTTGCAAATCTCTGCTTTTTCATTTTTCTCTTTTGTGGAAGGTGATTTTTCTGGTTTGCAATAAGATCTTGGTTTCTAACATGGTATCAGAGCCTTGATTTGCAGTCCCTTCTCAACTTTTTTGGAGGAACACAGTGTAGAGCTCATTCGGAGTCCCTCGGGGGTTTTATTCCTTGAGCACATTTATGCAGCATCTTGGATCAGATCAAGGTGTTACGTTGCATTCAGAGCACTGGAAAAAGTCAGAAATGGCTTTTATTTTATTTATTTTCGTCACCGTTTGCCAGATCTATGAGGGTTTCAAGCTCGGTGAGTTTTCTGATAGATCTAGGGGTTGCCTAATTTTTGGGAGCACTTTGGGCCCAAACGGACCTCGCCGTTGGATTCGCAACGCCCAAAAACCCCTATTTTCATATAAAGTTTGTCCGATTTGGACACTGTCATCTGAAGAGGCAAAATATTTTTGCCCAAGGGCCGTACGACCCCCAGGCACGACTACCGAGGCACGCAGTGTGAAAAAAAAATATTAAAAAATCAATTTTTGTGGGAATTTCTAGTGCTGCCCATTCAAATGGGTTTCACCACCGGGCGGCCACTAGGTGGCCACTGGTGCACCACCGCCGCCAGTGGCTCCCCCTTCCTGCACTGCCGATCTGACCAACCAGCCCCTGAGGGCTTCAATCTACAGCGACCGGTTCTATTGGCGACCAACGCCCATGCGCTAGCCCCCGCTGGGCTTTTAGCCCCAGCCCCGGTCACGTGGGTGACTAGGGGCCACGCCGAAGCTACCTAGCCGCCAACCCCCTGGTCCGCCCATGTGACCAGGGGCCTTATTTTTTTAACCCTTGAGGGCTTCACATGGCCAAATCAGAGCTTTTTGGAGCAGTTTCATGGAAACGAGCATAACTTTCACATACGGTGTCATTTTTTTGCAAACAAGATATCGTCAGAAAGTTGTTTCTGAGATCTATGCAATGGTGTAGGTCTTATTTTCTAGTTTTTATTTTTTGATGTCTTTTTCAGCCTTAGAAGTCAGATGTTTCTGTTTTCACTCTGGGAAGCATATCTTTTGACTCGCTTATCCATTTTTCACGATTTTCATAGCATCAAAAAGATGGTTTCGGCCTCTATGTAGATATGAGGTAATTTAGAGAATATGTGTACCTTATTTAATGCATGCATTCATTTTTGTTTCGTGCACTAGGTTTGCATTTTCGCTTATGTTTCTGTAGTTTTGCATTATCTCCTTCTACAATCATTGGGTATTGTAATAATGAATTGATATAAAGTTACATTAAGGGGGGTTGTTGCATCCATCTTTCATGTTGGTGACAAATTGCATGAGTTTTTCTGGTTTCCTGTTGTTTCCTTTAGCTTACTTCTTGCTTTGCTGGACACATCTTTGGTTTGCTTCGTTCACACTTCACATTGGGATTTTATAGTTCTTGTTCCACATTGGTTCAGATCTTTCTCATTTGAGGGCCATGTTTTTATGGTTAATGTTCCATAATCTTGATGGTACTCATCCTATGGGCAGTTTTAGTTTTAGTTTGGCATTGGCTTCGTGAGACAACTTCTAGATTTGTCATCATTATGGGTCCTTTCATCCTTTCATCTATTGTTGCTTACAGATTCCAGGGTTGATCCAGTATGCGAGTTTCCAGTGTTCCTTGGCATTGGGTTTACTGTTGCATTTGTGATTCTGATATGGTATTTTGCAAACAGAAGTATCGTTCCTTGCTTGTCGGATTTGGGGTTCCAGTGTTGCTTCTTCAGAGTTCTTCTAGTGATTCTTTGCAACAGTTCATCTCTTTGAGGGGGGTTTTTTCCCATTGGGTTTTCTCTTTTTTTTTTGCATTTGTACATGAGTACCTGATCAGGCCTTGTTGCCAGGACTCATATTTGCATAATAATCTGCTTCTCCGTAAGTTGCACTTATGGGGGGGTGTTGGTGTAATTAATACTTAATTACACATTTGCATAAGTTTACTTAGGCATATTTAATTCCTAAGTTATAGGTTTTCATCTTTATCTTATTGAGCTATCTTATTGCTCAAGATAAGATTAGGCTTATGCATCTTTGCTTTTATAAAGCAAATTGTCTCTTGTAATATTTTGTACTTCGAATATATCAATTTGCACATCTTTTGCAAATCTCTGCTTTTTCGTTTTTCTTTTCTTTGGAAGGTGATTTTTTTGGTTTGCAATCAGATCTTGGTTTCTAACATAAAAACCTACTTTTTTTTCACAATCAACGCATATGTATGCACAATGACACAATTGATAATTCACGTGTTTGCTCAATGTAGGGTTTTAAAGTTTATACGCATCTGTATTTTACTTCGACACATTTGTTAATTAACATCACATTTGATTTTTACATAGACACATATAGCATTGTGTAACGCAATTGAAAATTTTTCACTGCATTTGCATTTTTGATAGTTGTTGATTATGCGTGACTATATAGATACACATTTGCAATGTAGAACACATTTGTGTTTTAGATCAACGCAAATGACAATTTGTGATGCATTTGCAAATTTAAATGAGGGCGGGTGCATGAAGTTGGGTTACACTTTTGTGGCCAAATTCAAAAAAATATTGAAAATGCCATAACGTGAGCATGTTAAAAATCACTCGCGTTATGGTGTTTTAAAAGCAAAAAAGAAAAGTGAAAGCTATAGATTCATTTTCTCTTTTCTATTTTTCTGCTCTTCCCGCGGCCAACAACCCTCATTTTTGTGCTCGCATTCTAGGAGGAGGCATTCTACAAAATTTATCAACAATAGTTGCTTTTCATTTACAAAGATGGCTCCATGACGATGAAGAGGTGCAAGAGGTAAGTATTGTTTGCTATTTGTTTTGAATTTCTTAGTTTCAAGTTGATTTTGTTTGTTTTAGGTTAGATTTGATTTTTTAAAAAAAATTTGTAGGAGATGCAAATAATCCTGTAAATCTTGAAAATCCTCAACAAGAAGAATAATAAAATCCTCCTCAACAAAATCCTCAACAAAATCAACCTCCCCCACCAATCACTCAACGCCCTCCTGGCACTCAAAAAAATTTGAGGAGTGAAATTGAAAACAACAAAAAACAAATTGAGGATCTTATTAGTAGGTTGAGTGATCCAAATGCTTTAACTGCAGAAAGAATGACACTAGAAAATTCAATGAAAGAGATGTTAAAAAATGTGGATTCAATAACCCAACAAATAACGAGATGGCAAGATAGGAGGCAGGTAGCTAGGGCATATTATGCAGATAAACTATCATATAAACAAGTAAAAGATTAAAAATTACTAAAGGTGATTTGTGCTCTTTATTCATTGACCCTAGAACAAATCAAAATCTTAGCCTTAATGTGAAGAGGTTTCCTATTCATTGGTGCCACCACTAAGAGATTATGAACCATTTTTATGATAGGTGGTACTTGGTCTTTGATTACCCACTGTGCAACAATTGTGAAGTCCCGCAATATTTTCTTAGGAAACTATACAATGAGTTTGTATTGAACCAAATCCCAAATTATTTTGATATGAGGGAGTTCTAGGGGAGAGGTGGGGGGTCGGCTCAGGATAGGCCCGGTGCACAGCTGAATCCTACGCGACAAGGGATACGACCTCTCGCTAGGCCGCCTCATGAGCACATTGTTATGCCTACCATTGCAAAGGAGAGTGCCAATGTAGAGACATTGCAGGAAATCAACACTTTGACCCAGAGTGTCATCCATCATACTATCCCTATTGTACAATGCCATCTAGGGGAGTCTTTGGGTGGTGGCCTTCGAACCCATGTGTGTCAATCTTGCGGGGTGACTTGTTCATATGACCCAACTGACACTCAGGAGGTTGCTACGCAGAATCCGTATGCTGCTATGCAGGATCCATATGCTACTACGTAGGATCCGTATGTTGCTACATAAGATCCGTATGCTGCTACAGGCATGGAGAGGATGACTGAAATTTTGCATCGTGCATATGGCATTAATAGTCGGGTAAAAGTCAACATGTTCATTGAATTTAATTTATTAAATTTTGATTCTAAAATGCATAACTAACTAATTTAGTTTTATTATTTTAATAAAATTGCAGGGTCACAGTGTTGAGACTGGATACACCGGTCCTCCACGTACTTATTTCTATAGTACACCTATTAGTGGGGTATGTAACTAGTAAACAATTATAAATTTATTACATGTTAATAACATTGTTTTACGAAAGGTATTTTAATACATGTGATTTTGGATGTTGAATAGGCTAATATTGGCAGTTTCAAGCAAAAACCTACTAGTGCCAATGGATTCACTCAAACATACACAGAGGCAATAGAATAAAGAGAACTAAACTAATGAATTCTACTTAATAGATTTGTGTAGTTTATATTCATATTGTTGGTTACGTTGCATTACACATCATTCAAACTCAAAGCATTACTTCAAATTCCATAACTAATAACTAGATGTTGATAGATGAAAAATTTTCAACTATACAATATAGCTGTTTAGAAAGTCAACATAAGCAACACGATGCAATTACTTCACATGGAGGTATGTACTTGCAAAAGTGCACCAGCACGACAAACTATGGATGCTTGGAAAAAATCTATGAAACCATAATTGTAAGCAATAGCATAGACAAGGTAGTTAGTGAAGCAGAGCATCATATCAAAAAACTCAATCATCATGGTACATCTAATGTAGAGCATCCAACAAACACCATCAACATCATTTCTTCAAGGGATTTCAATCCCAAATAGAATCAGGAGAAGATCAAATATAATTTCATCAGAAATCTACTTTTCATTCAACCAAAATCCACTCAAATTCTCTTAGGCATTCCATAGGCCATCATTCATCATTCCACTAATTAGTATTCCAATTGACTCATTCAAAGAAAAAATTGGATATTAAATAAAAATTTGACTTAATCAATTAGATTCATATCATTCTCAACCACCATAAAAACAACATAAACTTGATTATTGACACTTGAATAATTCATCCTTTCATTTATTCACCAAGGAAACAAATCAACTAAACCATACCTCACTGTTATCAGTCCATTATCAAGCACTATACTCACCATATTTTGACTGCATTATTCTATTTATAGGTTACACACTCATGCTACAACAAAATCTTGATTATCATCTTGTGGTTAATCACCAATTTTCTCAAAAGGCTTCATAATACTCACCCATCCAACCATCAAAGTCACCAAACCTGTCTTATACACCTTAACCAAATTTAGTAACATCAATCATATCATTAGCTTGATAGTAACCAAGCACTCAATATCATCCTTTCTACTGTTTAAACAAACATCTTTGTTTTGATAAGACAATATCATATTCCTCTAGTAGGTTTGTCAATCATTGAATTGGGTAGTTACATTCCTATCTCAAAGCTTATTAAATAAATAAATGCACATTTAGAAACACTTTCCAGCACATCACAACATATCAAAATTCTTAGACATTTGACATAAAGAAAATCATCAGATTTTAGGCTGTCCTCTAAAGAAAGGCTAGTAGATTAGGCCTGTTTTACAAAGGAAACCCCTTCAAAACCATTCCAAATCACTCAAAACCTAAAAAAAGTCTTCAAGCATGTCTTATAACTCAAGATTTTACCATTTATAGGGATTGAAAACCATGAAAATGTTCTGATCCAATAAACCATGGTTTATAGGGTGTAAAAGCACAAAAAAAGGAGGGTTTTGTGAAAAATACTCTTGCAAACGTCTATTTCTCTAGCCACCACCTGGAACATGATTTTTTATGTCTTCCAAGACAATATACATCATTTCCAAGCCTCTGCATGCTTTATTTATTCATGACCCATGACTGTAGCATCACTTTGTGTAGGAAAATCCTCTATTTTCTAGTGTAGCAACAACTCTGCCATGGTATTCTTGCTTTTCCCTACACTTACAATCATCAAAACATGCAAAAAATCCTAACATTAACCTACTCCACCAATTTACTTGACCTAAATTGGCGGAGTAGTGAAGAAAAACCCTATTGGACTCTCAAACTTGCTTCTAAAAGGACTCTATCGGGCACTGAAAACTACCTCTTATTCTTTTGTTTCCTAAAACTAACCAAGTCCAACTCTTGAAACTGGAAACTAACTCCTCTTTACATGCATTCACACTATGATTTAACTTTGGGTGTTCCTAAATTACCAACACAAGAAAACAAAACAATCCAGAGTAATGCTGCAAACTCAGAGACAGGGAATTTTTATTTCAAAATCTAATTACAAGAACACAAACTTCTACTTTTTCTTGCCTTTACATGCCTTTTAAAGATATTTCCTTTTCCATAACTGTCTTTCAATCAGTTGAAACTACCCCTTTTAAACCTTAATATGCTTGATTTCCTTGTTTTTGTCAATTTAACAACTTTTGACAATATTACATTATTGCATTATTTGCATTTTCCCACTTTGACCACCTAGAACTTACCCATAACCTTAAATACATTAAAATACGACCTCATATGACCTTGAACATGCTTTACATCATTTTTCCACGACCTTTTGTGATTGACTGAATACAAATTTGAACACTCATCCCTTTTTCAAAATTGAAAAGTATTTGATGACCTAGGTGAGCGCTCCTGCACCAACATTTGACCCAATTGAATCAAGAGAAGATCAAATTGAATAATCAACTAAAATTTCTCTCTTTTCATCAAAAATCACATTGTTTCATTTGCAAACTAGAAGGCAACAACAAGCCAACTCATTTCAATAATTCTTCTTATCATCCTCAAGCTTCAAACATCTTATTTATCAACAAAAATGACTGATCTGTGCACAAGAAACCTAATTAGAGTCACTAAACAATCCACTCTTTCATCATTCACCAAGGAACCCTTCCACTTAATTTTCTTTACCTAGGAAAAATAACCAAAAACCAATCTTTCATGTTACAACCTATATCCATTAGATCCTAACACACATTTGTCATCATCAATTTATATGAATTCAAAGCAAAAAATTGATAAAGAGCTCTGAATCTTTCAATTCCTTAAACAACTCACCAAATTTGCACTTTTACCAACTAGTTCCTCAAGACCAAGATACTACAATCAACCATTTACACCTCAATCATTTCATTTGACTTCCAAGACATTACTCACATCACGTTTATTGACTAAGCTTATTCTATGCACAAATCAAGCCCTACAAAGGAGGGTTTATTGCATAAGGTACTTACAAACCTTAAATACTCCTTCCACCACCAAAAAAACCATGGAAATAGCTTGCATAAGCTTTAGAAATGATGCAGAGTGGCAGGGAATGAAAACTCACAATCACAAATGGAAAAGTCACTCCACTGAATGCTTCTCTCAAATACTCTCATGAGTGCTAAAATCCACTATTCTTTAAGAGATCAACCTCACACATGTAATGTTCACAACTCAGACCACTCAAAAATCTTGAAAACATTTGGATCATGTCTCATTAAGTCAAAAAAAGGTTTAACAACCCTCTAGCATTTAGGTTTCAACAAACACCCATCACTATGGTGACTTAGACCTCACTCTCTCTTAAGGCTTGCAGCCCTTGCCCGGTAGGATAGTCAGAACAAAAAACACAAGGAGGACTGTTAAGAAACCAAACCTATGGATTCATACCACTAAGATGGACCCCTACAAGGTTCCAAAAACCTTCCTCTTGACTATCAAAACATCACTCACAATGGCCCTTTCTACCGCTGCTCCAAAAGGCCTAATTCACAAACCTACACCTAGGTATTGACTATCTAGGCTCTCCCCTTCACCCCAAAGCCCAAATTCAGAATCCTACAGGTTCTCCACACCTGTTTCCACCATTCCTAAGTGCCTCTTAAATAGATTCTTCAAAATCAAGAAAAAACTCATTTTTTTTGCTTGTCAATTATGCTTGCCACATAGAGATGTCAAGCCAAAATTCATGCACAACTTCCAAAAATGACCCTTTTATTCTCCAAAACATTGAGGAAATGATAGTACAGCCTTATATCTTCCATCCCACCGAGATTTAGCAATTTTACAATGTGGGAATGGAAGAAATATACATTTTTCACCCAAAACCCTGATTTTAAGGGTTTTTAGACCACTCAATAGAGAAATTGGAATATCTGCCTTGATACTCAATGAAATCTCACCAATATAATGCCAAAGGAAATCTTATTCAATTACCTATCCAACCATTATGAGTTTGGAGCATGAAAGTGAACATATAGTCTGTACCAAGTACGAGATCAACAAACAAAAACACAAGAAAAACAACAAACTTCTTATTGAAACTTCTTCAAAACATCAACATCAACCTTGCCTCGACAAAGAGATGCATATTTTAAGTTTTAAAAACTCCCTCAAACTTCTTGCAACTTTCTTTTGAAAAGAGAGACGTTGGAAAATAAATAATCTCATGCTTTGACTTCTAATTGCCCAGTTAAGACAATGTGAGCAACTTCTACCAACTCAACCACAAAGAGCCTTCCAAAATGTGTCAAAGGAATTTAAAACCTTGTGAAAAATTAAGGTGAATCCCCTTAAGTATCTAGATATAGCAAGGCATCCTTTTTCCTTATTTTTCCAAGATGCACTAGACTTACAAAGGAGGATGGAGACCTTGTTGTACAAAGAAGTTGGTAACCAAGACCAAAAACTCAACCAAAAATCTAGAAGACCTACTACAAAACATTGAAATGGTCCATAAGACCTTATTCCATCAATAAACCAAGAAACAAAACATGAAAAATTATTCTAGGTCCCTTAGACCCATGGGTGCTCCTACACCATACTCCCAAGCAAGAAAAAGATCTCAAGTCCTCTTTGAGATCAGGTCTTCTACAATAGTTCCATACTATTTAATATCATTTTCTGACATCGATATTGCATCCTCTTCAGGTGGACCTTTCCATTTGACCAGGTATTCCTTGTAAACCTTCCTTCTAGTCTTCTTTGTCTCCTTGGTGTCTAGGATGCATTCAAGAGTCATAGGTTGGACGGGGGTAGTTCCTTCACCCAATCTTCATCATCCATTGCTGTTGTACATGCTCCATCACCTGCATTGACAAAAGCTTTGAAAGGATACAAGTTAGAAATGTTGAAGATAGTTGAGATTGCCACCCCAGGAGGTAGCTCTATTTCATAAGCATTTTGGCCAAACTTGTGGACCACCTTGCAAGGTCCTATCTTCTTCATCATGAGTTTGGTATACTTTCCTTTTGGAAGTATCTCCTTCTTCAAGTGTTCCATCACCAAGTCTCCAACCTTGAATTGGACATTCCTCTTCTTTAAATATGCCTTTTCCTTATACTTCTCAACATTCTTTTGAAGGGTTTCCTTCACTTGTTGATGAATATCCTTGATTGTAACAACAAAGTCCTCACCTTGAGCACTTCTCTTAGCAACTCCTTGTAGATCTCTTAGTTCATAGACCCCTCTAGGGTGCATGCCATAGACTACTTCAAAAGGGCTTCTACCAATGCTCCTATTCATGGAGTCATTATATGCAAATTCAGCCTGAGGTAAAATCAGATCCCAAGCTTGTCCATGCTCCTTGGTAAGGCATATTAAGAGGTTTCCCAATGATCTATTCACCACTTTAGTTTTTCCATCCGTTTGTGGATGGTATGCTGAACTAAAGGACAATTTTTTTCCTTGAGTTTCTTCCACAAGGTCCTCCAAAAGTGACCAATGAATTTAGAATCCCTATCAGAAACCATGCTTAAAGGCAGTCCATGTATCCTAACAACCTCCTTAAAGAAGAGACCTGCTATATGAGATGCATCATTGGTGCATTTGCAAGGAAGAAAATGTGCCATCTTACTAAATCTATCAACTACCACAAAGATACTATCAAAACCTCTTTGGGTTCTAGGCAACCCCAAGACAAAGTCCATACTTACACACTCCCAAGGCCTATTGGGAATGGGCAGTGGCTGATAGAGTCTTGCATTTGATGGAGTTCCCTTTTCCCTTTGACATATTGTGTAGCCTTCCACATACCTTCTCACATCCACCTGCAACTTTGGCCAATAGTAAAATCTCCTAACTTGTTCCAAGGTCTTGTTAAGGCCAAAGTGACCTCCAAGGCTCCCATTGTGTTTCTCCTTTATGATATTCTCCCTCATTGAGCATTTATGCACACACAATTGGCTTCCTTTGAAGAGAAAACCATTCTGCAATAAAAAGTCAGAGAATTCACCATGAAAAGAATTCAAATGCTGCTCACAAACATTGTATACCTCCTTGAAATCTGAATCTTCATGATACATATCCTTCAATGCTTCGAACCCCATGCTTTGGAGTTGGATCTCTTGCACTACAAGTTCCCTTCTATTGAGAGCATCTGCCACCTTATTTGCTTGACCCTTCTTATGCTTTATTGTGAAATTATAGGCTTGCAAAGAATCTACCCACTTCATGTACCTATGACTGAGTTTGTCCCGTGCATTCAAAAAACTCAAGGCATGATTATCAGTATAAACAACAAATTATCTAGGTAACAAGTAGTGCCTCCACTTTTTGAGGGCTTGGACCATAGCATAGAATTCCAAATCATAGGAAGAATACTTCCTCTTTGCTTCATTTAGCCTCTCACTGTAAAATGCAACCGGTCTGCCTTCTTGGCTCAAAACAACCCCTATAGCTTGATTGCGAGCATCACACTCAATGGTTAAAAAATTATCAAAATCAGAGAGCACAAGTATAGGCTATTGTGCTACTCTCATTTTCAGATATTCAAGCCCTTTATCAGCCTCATTGGTCCAAGAAAACTTACCTTTGTTACCTCCTTTGATGGTGTCCAAGATTGGTGCACAAATTTGGCTAAAGCTCTTGATGAACTTTCTATAAAAGCTTGCAAGTCCATGGAAGCTTCTCACATCTCCCATGGATTTTGGTGTGGCCAAATAAGAATAGCATCCACCTTTGAAGGATCCATCTTCAAACTTCCCTTGGAGATGACAAAACCAAGGTAGACTAGTTCTTCCTTCATGAATTCACACTTTTCCATGTTGATCAACAACTTTTCCTCTTGTAACCTCCTTAGTACCATGTCAAGGTACTTCAAATGTTCTTCTTTAGAACTGTTAAACACAAGGATGTCATCTAAATAAACTACAACAAACTTTCCAATGAAAGGTCTCAATACCTCATTCATAAGGCACATAAATGTACTAGGGGAATTTGATAACCCAAAGGGCATCACCAACCACTCATAGAGCCCTTCATTAGTCTTAAAATTTGTCTTCCATTCATCCCCCTCTCTGATCCTTATCTTATGGTACCCGCTCTTTAGATCAATCTTGGAAAAGTAAGATGCTCCTGATAGACAATCCATGAGGTCCCCCATTCTTGGCATCAAGAACCTATATCTGATTGTGATCCTATTAATGGCTCTTGAATCAGTGCAAATCCTCCAATTCCCATCCTTCCTTGGTACTACGACATTAGGAACAACACATGGGCTCAAAATCTTCCTCACTAGCCCTTTATCCATCAACTCTTGCACTTGTCTTGCAATCTCCTCATTTTGAGTAGGTGTCATCTTCTATGCAGCCTTATTGGGAAATGTAGCCCCTGGAATCAGATCAATATGGTGGCTTATATCCCTAATGGGAGGTAGGGAACTAGGTAATTCATTCACCGTTATGTCCTTGTACCTTTCCAAAAAATCTTGGACTTCCTTTGGTGCATCTTCCTTCTTTGTGGGAAGATTTGTTTCACTTTTTGGCTTCATAATAAGGAAGAATCCTCTTCCTCCTCCTTCCTTCAAGGTCTTCATGAACTCCTTCTCACACACCATCAAAACACTAGGCCCTTCATGCTTTGCCTTGTCTTCTTCTAGGAGAGGTGAAAGGTTGTAAGTCTTCCCATCCTTCGCAATGGAGTATGTGTTTTTCTCCCCATCATGCTTGGTATTCCTATCAAACTGTGAAGGCCTACCAGAAATATATAGTTTAATACTTGTACTCAATTTTTTTTTCATTAGATCTCATACATTATAAGTCATGACATGGATCGCTATTGTAACTTTTTTGTGATTGAATAATTTGTTGTTTTATTTTCAGATGTTGGTTGTGGAAACACCTCCAAATGTTACAAGGGCAATGGATATCGGTGTTTCATCCGCTATACAATCCTCCATGGCTCTGATAGAGGAGGTATGAGGAAAATTACTAAATTTCAATTTACATTCGTTGTTATAGATGTTAGTTCTAGTGAAAAATCAAACCATTATTGATTCATAGTTTAATTCCTATTTGGATGGTTTATACAAGGCTTGAGCACGCCTGAGCATCGACATGCAAATATTTCCATCATGGAGAGTGATCATGAGATGGCCGTAAGTTATTATTTTGTTAAATATATAATTTCTTATAATGTAATTTCTCGATATATTAATGTCTTTACTTCTTATTGTAACAATTAAAACTTCACCAGGAGCTAAACTCTAGGAGGAGCAACAGGAGCAATCCTCGAGCATAGTAGAAACGAGTGATGGACTTATCACCATCAAATCACCAAAAAAATGGAAATAATTTATTTCCAGAGCATGGAGAGAAATGAATTTTGATTCCAGAGCCCTTTGTTGTATGCCTAGACATGGAAATTTTGTACATATCTTGTATTGGATATATTTGACATTGTATGCCTATATGGCATTCTTGTAAGCCTATATGGCTATTTTGTAACTATATTTTATACTTATATCAAAATATATTGATGTATGTGTACATGGATATTTGGTTAATACACATCTTTATTATCAATGGTGTCCATATTTGCTCTTTTTGACAATGTCAAAAGCATGGCTACATACAGATTAGGAAAAAGACTTTTCCTTTTAGATTAGCAATGCATGGAAGTTTCAAAAAGTATCCTTGATATTACAAAAAGATATGTGTTTATACCATAGCAGCAAAAATATTTTGGGGAAAAAATCAAAACCAAAAGTATAAGATTTTTTGAAAAAATCGGAACAAGTCTACAAAAAATCGGAAAAAAATCAGATTTAAAAAAAAGGTAAAAAAGTAGAACAAGAGATAAAAACTTTAATTTTTTTTAAAAGGAATTTCCATAGCATAGAGATATAGAGAGCAAATAAAATAAACAGTTTAACTAATAAATTGTAAAAAATAGATTTTTGTAGTTTATATTCATACCGTTGATTACATTGCATTGCACATATTTCAAACTCAAAGCATTGCTTCAAATTGCATAACTAATAACTAGATGTTGATAGATGACAAAATTTCAATTACAATATAGTTTTTACAAAGTCAACCTAAAGTTATGCAATTACTTCACATTGCATAACCAATAACTAGGAGCAGCTCCCAATTGCATTTGCTTGTCATGGCATTCTAGCGAGACCACATTTCTTTGAGGCATTTTTTCAAACAATTCACTACCTTGTCTATACTACCACATTTTTGATACATGTCTACCAAAGCATTTTGTCAAATAGTTCATTGCCTTGTTGCTATTGGCTGAAAGCCTAAAACAAGAGGTTTCAAACAAGCTATGGATGCTTGGAAAAATCTATCAAAAGCATAATAGTAGCATTATCATAGACAAGGCGTTGAACTCTTTAAAAATGCCTCAAAGAAATGAGGTCTCATGGTGATGGAATTCCATGACAATCAAAAGCATTTGATTGTCATGGCATTCCATCACCATGATACCTACTGGAGGCTTGTCAAGAGTTCACTACTTGTCTATGCTAACACATTTTTCATACATTTCTATCAAAGAATTTTATCAAACAATTCATTGCCTTGCTATGGCTACAAGCCTAAAATAGGTGCTTTCAAACAAGCATGGATTGTCATGGCATTCCATCACCATGAGACCACATTTCTTTTGAGGCATTTTTTCAAATAGTTCAGTGCCTTGTCTATGCTACACATTTTTCATACATGTTTACCAAAGAATTTTATAAGCAGTTCACTCCTTGTTGCTATGGCTAAAATCCTAAAATAGGTGCTTCCAAATAAGCTATGGATGCTTGGAAAAATCTATCAAAGCATAATAATAAGCAATAGCATAGACAAGGCAGCAAACTATTTGAATAAAAGCCTCAAAGAAATGTGGTCTCAATGGTAGGGAATGCCATGAAATCCATAGCAATTGCTTTGTCATGGAATTTTTCATGCCATTCCATCACCATGAGACCACATTTCTTTGAGGCATTTTTCAAATAGTTCAGGCCTTGTCTATGCTACCACATTTTTCATACATGTTTACCAAATCATTTTATCAAACAGTTCACCTCCTTGTTGCTATGGATAAAATCCTAAAATAGGTGATTCCAAAAATCTATGGATGCTTGGAAAAAATCTATCAAAGCATAATAATAAGCAATAGCATAGACAAGACAACAAACTGTTTGAAAAAAGCCTCAAAGAAATGTGGTCTCAATGGTGGTGGAATGCCCATGACAATCCATAGAAATTTTCTTGTCATGGAATTCATCATGCCATTCCATCACCATGAAACCACATTTCTTTGAGGCATTTTTTCAAACAGTTCACTACCTTGTCTATGCTACCACATTTTTCATACATGTCTACCAAAGTATTTTATCAAACAATTCACTGCCTTGCTGCTATGGCTAAAAGCCTAAAAAAATTACTTTCGAACAAGCTATGGATGCTTGGAGAAAATCTATCAAAGAATAATAAGCAACAAGCTATGGTCTCATGGTTTTTTTTCATGAAAATCAGTGTGATTTTATTCACATTTTTTTGCAGGTTATAAACACTTTTTTTTTTGCCAATTTTGTTGTTTTAAATGACATTCAAGTTTATGGTGGTTTTTTTGTTTATATGATGATATGTGATATTCTAATCCTAATTCATGCTTCTAGGTTGCATATATATATATATATATATATTTACATGTTTTTTGTACCAATGAACCCAAAATGAACTGAACCCCCCTCAAATTTTTTTTTGGCCAAACTGGCAAACCGAATCCCCGAACCTGAACCTCAAAACCTATTCCAACACTCTTCATTTTTCTTGCACAAACTTAAGTGACCACGAAATTATGTTGCCCCTTTACTTTACCCACGTTTACTCCCTCAAACCTCTCTTTTTCATTCAAAACCTCTATTTTTCCAACTAGGGCATGTCATGCCATAACATACCTTTGACCTCCCCTATCCTTGTAGAACTTTTGAACACATCAAACTCCACAATAAAACCCTATTTCCAACCTATTCTAACTTATTTTCAAGCAATTTCTTCTTTTCACCTTTTCTAGCCTTTCTTTTAAGGGGCCTTAATTTTGAATTTTCAACAGGGGCAACATTAGTAATCTCTTCCAATTCCCTTACTAATGCTATTTTCTTATTCCTACTCCCTTTCCTACTTACATTAGGCCCATATCACCGAGACATAGCCTGAACAATAGGTGGAATGGCCTATTTCAACATACTACACTCAAACCCTAAAGGGATCAATTCGGTTGAACGTAGCTCAGAGCGATTCTATGTGTTTGGGTGAGAAATAGGACCATGCCTAGCATGAACATTCCTATTCAGATGCATTGAAACATTCCGTTTGGTCACACGAGTTGCAGAACGAAAGTTGCACCACTTTGCAACTTTCCACTGCTTCCATTTGACACTTCTTCCATCAACTGAAATCTGGACACCACAGGAAAACCACTCTGAGATAAAAAAAATTGAGAGGTTATTGTAGAGGGGCCCAATGTGATCCTATGGGATCAGATGAAAAGTTTCTAAGCATCACAGTGTTTGAGTAACCTCATATTGAAGTTTGCAGCCATTTTTCCCTTTGGACCCTTAAGGGATCGATCCGGTTGAACATAGCTCAAAGTGATTCCGCGTGTTTGGGTGCGAAAGAGGACCATTCCTAGTGTAAAAATTGTTATTCAGATGTGTTGGAATAGTTTGTTTGGTCATACGAGTTGCAGAATGAAAGTTGCACCACTTTGCAACTTTCCATTGTTTCTATTTGACACTTTTTTCATCAACTGAAAAATGGACACCACGGGAAAATCACTCTGAGATAAGGATAACTGAGAGAGGTTATTGTAGAGGGGCCCAACGCGATCCCATTAGATTAGACGAGAAGTTTCTAAGCGTCACGGTGTCCGAGTAACCTCATGCTGAAGTTTGCATTCATTTTTCCCTTTGGACCCTTGAGGGATCAATCCGGTTGAACATAGTTCAAAGTGATTCCGTGTGTTTGGGTGCCAAAGAGGACCATTCCTAGTGTAAAAATTCCTATTTTGATGTGTTGGAACAGTCCATTTGGTCACACGAGTTGTAGAATGAAAGTTGCACCACTTTGCAACTTTTCACTGCTTCCATTTGACACTTTTTTCATCAACTTAAAACTGGACACCACGGGAAAACCACTCTGAGATAATGAAAACTGAGAAAGGTTATTGAAGAGGGGCCCAACATGATCCCATTGGACTAGATGAGAAGTTTCTAAGCATCACAATGTCTGAGTAACCTCATGTTGAAGTTTGCAGCCATTTTGCCTGTTGGACCCTTAAGGGATAGATACGGTTGAACGTAGTTCAGAGCGATTCCACATGTTTGGGTGTGAAAGAGGACCATTCCTAGCATAAAAATGCCTATTTGGATGTGTTGGAACAATATGTTTGGTCACACGAGTTGCAAAATGAAAGTTGCACCACTTTGCAACTTTTCACTGCTTCCATTTGACACTTTTTTCATCAACTAAAAACTGGACACCACGGGAAAACCACTCAGAGATAATGAAAACCGAGAGAGGTTATTCTAGAGGATCCCAACATGATCCCATTAGACTAGATGAGAAGTTTCTAAGCATCACGGTGTCTGAGTAACCTCATGCTGAAGTTTGCATCCATTTTTCCCTTTGGACCCTTAAGGGATCGGTTCGGTTGAACGTAGTTCGGAGCGATTTCGTGTGTTTGAGTGTGAAAGAAGACCATGCCTAGTGTAAAAATTCCTATTCGGATGCATTGGAATAGTCCGTTTGGTCACATGAGTTGCAGAACGAAAGTTGCACCACTTTGCAACTTTTCACTGCTTCCATTTGACACTTTTTTCATCAACTTAAAACTGGACACCACAAAAAAACCACTTTGAGATAACGAAAAATGAGACAGGTTATTGTAGAGTAGCCAACATGATCCTATCAGACCAAACAAGAAGTTCTAAGCATCACGGTGTCTGGGTAACCTCATGCTAAAGTTTGCAGCCATTTTTCCCTTTGGACCCTTAAGGGATCGATCCGGTTGAATGTAGTTCGAAGCGATTCTGCATGTTTGGGTGTCAAAGAGGACCATTCCTAGCATAAAAATTCCTATTCAGATGCATTGGAATAGTTTGTTTGGTCACACGAGTTGCAGAACAAAAGTTGCACCACTTTGCAACTTTCCACTGCTTCCTTTTGACACTTTTTTCATCAACTAAAAATTGGACACCACGGGAAAACCACTCTGAGATAACAAAAACCAAGAGGGTTATTATAGAGGGGCCCAACATGATCCCATCAGACCAGACGAGAAGGTTCTAAGCATCACGGTGTCCGAGTAACCTCATGCTGAAGTTTGCAGCCATTTTTCCCTTTGGACCCTTAAGGGATCGATCCGGTTGAACAAAGGGTCTATACTCTAAACTTATCCAACCTTACCAAATCTTGGGGCAGAAATTCTAAGGTGTCAAAACTTCACAATTCACATTTAGATCTCATTTATACCACCGTACAATGGGTAAACCACAAAACCCTCTATTGTAGCTTAAACCCTAGGGGTTTATTGAAAATGATACTTCCAAAACTAACCACAACCTAAAAAATTACTCAAAAAAGTTTGCGATACCCCACACAAGCTAAAAAAATCATAAAATAATGCTGCCCTACACAAAAACACAATTTAACTCTTCAAAACCACCATTTTTCTTAAAGAAAACACACTTTTACACACATGGGTTTCACACCCATCTCAATTTCAGACCTCCCTAACACTAACACATCATTCCCACACCTTAATAATGTTAGTGCAGACCCATTCCTCAAGTTACAGAGGCTACAAAAAGAGGAATGGGTCAAAAATCTATTTTTATTGACTCAAAACCTTCAAATGTACAAGTTCGGGCCGATTTTAGTAAATTGATGATATTCTACTCCTTATTTGCCTTGATGAACAAAACCTCCTGAATGGTGCTCCTGCACCAATCATACATTAACCTTCTTGTCACTCCTAAAGTTTGGACCACATCCATTACCTCCACATAAAACTCAACATCCTTGGTCTTCTTGGTTCCCATGCCTTGATATGGTTATGCAAATGAAAATGAAGCAAAGCAATCATGTCCTTCTCCATTCACTAGAAGAATGCATGCTTAATATTTTGATACATGATATTAGCTCTCTCATCTACTCTCATGGTTGAATACCAAAATCTAGTATGGTGGGCCTCCAGAGTTCCAATCATCTTTCTTCCTCTTCCACCAAATGTTGGCTCGATCCACACGTCTTCTAGCCTAATTGACTTTGTTTTTGAAAGCTAAAGTTTATCCCGAGTCACCAGTGTTGCTCTATTTTACTTTTCAGACTCTTTCATTGCTATAGATCATCTCTGGGATTTAATTATTTGTACCACATGTGGTTGATGTGCTTTTGGTGCAGGAGCACCTTGGGATCCTCATGCCTCTTGGAGGTATTGCTTGTTTTCTTTTCTTTTTTTCAAGAATTTTGAGATGTAATAAGGTTACAAGAACCATCTTTCATGTCTTGTAAAAATTTTTAGTTTTGGAGCCAAGTCTTGTTGTAAAAACAAGGTCTCCTTCCTCACCATGTAAGCTTGATTCATCTAGGAAAAGTAAAGAATTAAAGTTCCTTGATGTATCCAAGTCCTTGAGGGGAGTTTCCTTGACATGTGTAGTGTTTGTGGTGTCTTTTATTCTTTTGAATACACCTTTCAAGCCTCATTTCAATTGGGCTTTTGTGAAGTTGTAGTCAATTGCCTTAACTAGGCAATTAGGGGTCTAATTGGAAAAAAAGTTAGTTTCCAATGTCCACCTAATTCAAATGTCAGTTGGAGGACATTGGGAAGGGTGGTTGGAAGTTAAATAAGCCTCTCATGGTTGAGGCATGGCTGCTGAATCATTTTTCTTGAAGTTCTAATGAAAGAAGTGGCTGTTTTCTAGAAATTTCTATGTGTAATTTGCTGCTAAAACGCGTGGTACGACCTCTGTACGATCTGTACGGGCTCAACCCTATTATGGTTGGAAAGAGGAGAGTGTCAGATTTAATTTGAAGGTGGTTTGGTGAATTTTCATCAAGTATAAGTGGAGATATCTTTGTTTTAGCAGCAACAGGTCAAGAAAGCCTCAAAACTAGGGTTTGGCCAAAAAATGCTTCTATCTTCCACTCCCATAGTGTATAGTTGCTAATTTCTTGTGGGATGGAAGGTATTTATGTATATTTTCATCTTTTCAAGGTTTTGGAGAATGGACAAATGTGTGGGGAAAGTTACAAACTGATCTAGGCCTGACATCTTCATGTGATAGGCCTAGCTTGTAAAGCAAAAATCTGAGTTTTGCTTGTTTTGAGAGATTTTTTTTCAAGGTGGCACTTAGGAATGATTGAAATGGTTGTAATTAGTCTATAGGAGTTTGAAACAAGGCTTTTGGGAGAAGGGGTGAGCCTAGATAACTAAAAACCAATCAAGTGCACTCAATTAGGCCTCTTGAGGACATCGTTAGTTTGGTCCATGGTTGCTTTTCCAACCACTGTCAAGAAGTAAGATTTTGTGGACTTGTAGAGGCATAATATACTTGCCTAAAAATAGTAGTTTACATTAGATATAGGTTTGTGGGTGAGAATTAATTGGACTATTCTACCGGGTAGTGCTACAAGCAATTGGGGGTAAAGAGGCCTACTAGTTGAGAAATGAACTCATGGGGTTTCCTAAGTGCTAAACATGGCTATGGTGTTTTGATTATGGTCTGTTAGAGCATGTTTCAAGTGATTATAAGTCCTTCAAAAGTATAAGATTCAAGGACCCTTGGTGAGTTGAATTTTCCTTATAGAAGGACAATGATTTGATGGTGTGTTGATATGAGTATTTGAGAGAAGCACTCATAAAAGAACCTTTGCCATCTGAGATTGGTGTACTTCCCTACTCACTCTGCATCAACTTTGAATCCTTGCATCTAAAGGAAATTTCCTCAACATAAATACTCTCTCAAGGTTAACAATCACACATTGACCTTCTTTCCCAACTTAAAGTTTGGACCACATGCATTACCTCCACATAAAACTTGACATCCTTGGTCTTCTTGGTTCCCACACCTTCATATGGTTATGCAAATGAAAATGAAGCAAGTAATCACCTCCTTCTCTACTGGCTGGAAGAATGCATGCTCAATGTTCTGATACATGATATCAACTCTCTCTTCTGCTCTCATGGTTGAATATTGAAATCCAGTATGGTGGGCCTCCAGAGTTCCAGTCATCTTTCTTCCTCTTCCACCAAATGCCAGCCTGATCCACACATCTGCCAACCTAATTGGCTTTGTTTTTTGAAAACTGAAGTTTCTCCTAAGTCACCAATGTATCTCTCTCTTCCTTTTCAAACTCTTTCATTGCTACAAATCATCTTTGGTATTTAATCATCTGTACCACATGGTTGATGTGCTTTGAATCATCAGTAATACTCTTCAAAATTGGCTACTAGTACAATTTCATTCTACTTTCATAATAATTTATAACCATGGAGTTCAGCCATTCCTTGATGCCATCAAGTGAAGATTGAGGAATTGCGTCAATGCGGAGTACATCCCGCTTGAAGTCTTTGAAAGCAATAGCCATACCAAATTCCTTTTGCCCAAGTCCTACTCTCTCAAGGTTAAAAATCTCAATCTCACTAATAGCGATTACTACTAAGAAAGGTAATTCCACCAACTCTACCTAACAGTTTACCATAAGAATAATAAAAGAAGAGGCTTTGAAAGGAACTCCATGAAAACCAATCTCTCTAAATGGTACTGTTGATGTGATTTTCGTGACTGCACCAACACAGAATAAAGTTTCCCAATGGATACTCTATCCTCTCTTGAACAAAGTTTCCTGCATGCTAAGATTGCGAGATAGATCATGCATTTAACTCCAAGGTTCCTTCATGTAATAGAATTCCCTCAGTTGATTTGATGTGTTTTGCTGGTATTTCAAGGGGACTTACACATTTGTTTGGCAGCTGATAGCAGACAGCAGATTAAGGGCTTTCATGTAATTTGGATGATTTGGCAGGTAAGTGCAAATTTCCTAACGCTAACCAGAAATGAACTAAATTTAAATGAGTGTAGGGCCTAAGAATTTTATGTTCTATCTAAGGACGAGACGTGGGATCAATCTTGAAAGACTTCGACCAGACTCTGCTTTGCCTCATGTTGGACAACTTGCACAAAGACAGTGCAATCTTAAAGGGAGTGACAAGAGGTTTTCAAATTATAACTCAACATGTAAGTACCATCAGAACGATGCATACAAACACATGAATCACAATTGAAGTTAAGTTTGTAATGTTTTCCAGTTGACCACACAAGGAAAACTTGCCGTCAACAAGCCGCTAGTGCTATGGATAAAAATGAAGTTGCCTTGATTAACACCACAAATCCATAGCTAACATCTACTTGCATGAAAATGAAAACTACTCTATATTAAGTTACTTCTTGATTCTACATGAATTGGAAGGACGAAGAAGCCTCACTAGCTATTCATAACAAAGAGGAGATCACCATCAATGAAAAACTCTTTTATTATGAAAGTGTTCACAACAATTTCTTACAAAGTATTCAAATGGAAGACTTTCCTTCCTTTTCAAACTATAGTATGCTAAGCTATCAACTACACTATCAATCTCTCTGCTCTAGTCTCTAGTCTGATCTCTAAGCTCTACTAAAATACAAATGAGGGGGGATGCCCCTTTATATAGCTGGCCAAGTCCAATGGACAACCTAGATTACAATCAGCTAGATGGCCCAGATTGTGCTACCTCAGCCCTAAACAAGATTCACCCTAAAAACTGCCACCAAGAGGAGTGAGGGAATAAATGAGCCATTAATGTCCATCATCTTCCAGAAGATTCCTGTCTAGAAACGCGTTCACACTGTTCTTGATCTTCTTCTTAAATGTAAACTGGATGAATTTGATCATTACTGCTTCAATTTCTTAGACTGGTAAGGTGGGCACATTCTCAATCTAAAACTTCAAGTCTGCAACTTCTTTCCCTTGCTTGACGACGATTTTCCCCCTTGATGTTTTTCTTCAACTTTGAAGTACCTGCTTGGGTTTCCATTTTTTATCTCCATTATGAGCTTTGAAAACATTTCTTCTTTGTCACTTGAGCTGGGCACATACTAAGTCTCAGTATGTTGAGGTCTTTTTGTCTTGAATAAGGTCTAATAGACCAATATTTTATGTACTTTGGGAATTAGTAGGTTAGGGTGGACAAATATGCAAAAGCACTCTTGAATTAAATAATTGTTGATATTGCCATAAAGGAAAATTATGTAAAAAGTAGGTGGGAGTGCAGAGAAAGATTCTAAAAGTCATGTTATAAGGGTGTCTAAGTGGTCCTAGCCCTTTAGAATATTAAATTTTCATGATAAAGCTTAGTAAGCAAAACCATTCTTAAATAATAAATACTAGTATTTGTAGGCTTAATAAGGGTTTGGTGGTTCAAAGGTAGTTATGGGAATTGAAGGGAGATGATTCTCATTTGAAATGTATTAAAAAAATCATTCAAGCCTGAATGGGGGTTCAATCAATAGTTTTTTTAAAGATTGGTGCTCTTCACAACGCCTAAAACTGTGGAATTTCAACATTTTTTTGAGTTTTTAGTTTCTTTTCACTTTGTACGGCCTAGTACAGGCCTCTTACGAAAAGAAATTCATAAAACATTGTGGTGGCAGGTCTGAATCTAGATTTCAATCTGTTTTGATACACCTTTGGTTGTTTTAGTGAAAGGAAAATCAAATTTTCTTTATTCAACCTGTACAGACCAATAGGGTATGAGTTTACTTTAATTTTTGTGATGGAGCCCTTCCTCGTACTGTGGTGAATTGACTTAGAGGAAAGGTTTACAATGTGTTTTTTTCAAGTTTCCTTAACTCTTTTAATAATGGTAAGGCATTTATAGGGCTGGTGATGTTGTTTTAGGTTGAGAATGTGAGATTTCATTGCTACAGATCGTCTCTGGGATTTAATCATTTTTACCACATGGTTGATGTGCTTTGAATCCTTTCATCTAAAGGAAATTTCATCAACATAAATACTACTACTCTCTAAAGGTTAACAATATCAATCTCACTAATAGTACATTTACAACCATATTCAATGATTTTCCTTCAAAAGGCTACAAATTCAAATATTGACTTAAATAGCCTTCAAGAGGCTTTAAATAGCCTTTACAAATGATTCTACATCTTTCCAATCATGCCTAACTGTTCTTTTTGTAACTAACATGACTTATTACATTATAAATCAATTGTAGATGTGTTTTGACCTTATTCAATTGACAAAAATCATAACACAAAACTAACTAAAAAGATTCTGTGTACCAAATTTGCTCAATAACCTTGGTGCCCCTACACCAAATTTCATTATTTCAGTAAATGTCATTACAAGTAAATCTCATTACAATGCCTTAGGTACTCTGTTCTCACAGATATTTTACAATGTCACTCATTCATTTGAGATTCTCTTATAATGTCTACATCATAGGTTCTCATTTAGAGGTTAACTTCAAATGAGAAACTTGAGATTCCCTCACAAAGCTTCACACACTCTTTTATAATGGATTGAAATCAAAATTGAGATTTTTCAAGATCATTAAAATAAGGATGTTGCATTGCTTTTTTGGCTGAGATTCTCTTCGATGGCTCCAAAATTAACATTTTCTGCAAGGAGAGACCAATCAATTTTTACTAGTTTAGTTATAGATAGGCAAAGTAAAAGAATAAAAAGAAACAACTCATGTCCAAAATGGAAATGAAATGAAAATAGATGGAAGGAACTTACAGATAGGCATGGAAGTCTCTCAACTTAGTCACTCCTACTCATACATCTTCACTATGAGTTCCAAGATACCTATTGCACACAACACCTCTCATGAATCTAGAATATCTTGAAATTCAAGATGCTCCTATAATGTCTACATCATAGGTGCTCATGATAAGGTTAAATTCAAATGAATAACTTGAAATTCCCTCACCAAGCTTCGTACACACTTTTGTAATGGCTGAAAATCATAATTGAGATTTGGCTCCATAATCAAAATAGGGATGTTGCATTGCTTTTATGCCTAAGATTCTCTTGGATGGCTCATAAATCTGCATTTTCTGCAAGGGGACACCATTCAATGTTTACTGGGTTACTTACAGATACGCAAAGTAAAATAAGACATGATAGCATTGGAATCAAACAAATTAAGATGGATACAAGTATAAATTAATAAGAACCGTTGTGCATATACTTACAAATTAATCCAATGAACCATTTGGATCTGCTCTACTCTTTATTGTGTCAAGTATTACCTCATGGTCTGACTCACGGACCTTCCACAAGGTCTTGTTCAAAGGTCTACCCCCATATTTTCTCAAATGAACATTGGATGCCAAAACAAGGTTCGAGTAATGAAGAATCTTATGATTTGTGTCAAAGTCCTCAAACAACCAATGTTTAACACTCTGATGTGGGTACCTTCTAAGCCACATTCTAGTAAAAACAACTGAGCCTATAGGGTATTCGATATTTTCTCCATCTATAACTAGGGCTTCCAATTTCTTTTTGGCCTCAACACAACGACACAAGTAATAGTACATTCCCTCTTCATTTTCTTCATCTGCAATAACTACATAAACATGCCCTGCATTGATATGTGCATAAAATCACTTGAAATTAGTCAACATTACGAATACAATACAAAGTAAGATAACAATATGGAATTTGAAAAACTAAGCAAGTAGATATATTACCTAGTTGAACTAGATTTGATACGTGGTTAAATTCAGCCGATGATTCCATCTGTGTTAGTTCCAATGTTTTCAGAGGGCGATATGTGTGAAGTGGGGTAAGATAACATGTCAACCATTTGTCAACCCACTCCCCTAAATCACAATCATTCCAGACTTGCATTGTACATGAAGAACAAAAGCATGCCATCTTACGTGTATCGATACTCCATGAACCTACATTTGAGCTAAGGAAAGAGTGTAGCTCACTCGATCCTGTTAGTGTACAAAAATACTCATATGGTGCAATGTTAGTATCATCCATCAACCAAAAAAATCTATGAACTGAAGACGTACCTTCATTACCTGGACCCATCGAAGCATTACACCACTTGACGATTGAACTTGCATCTGTCAACTTTGCACTGTCTTTATACTTTAACTCTTCTTGTGCTAATGCTCTTTTCACGCATACTCCCATACCATCATGCTCCCCCTTTCCATGCCTGACCTCACAAAAGTTCCACATATGCTGAACACTTGTAGTGAGATGCATCCTACACAACTAGTAGAACATGCGCGCATTTTTGAACTATGCTGCACAGTTATCCGACCATATTATATGCCGACCGTATGCTATGCCCCTTCGAGCCAAATCACTATAAAACATCTAGAAGCAACCTTGTAGGAACTCTGGAGAATGTGTGTGATCATCACTAATATAAAAGTGATACTCCCTCAATACCTTCCTTTGGTCCTCTGTATTATCAGCTGCATGAATGAATGCTATGTGCACAAATATTGAAACCTGTGTGGAGTTGTAATACTGTGACTGCACCTCACACTGTGGATGTAGAGTGTAGTTCTCTGCAAAATCAACCACTGATACTATGCTGCCAATTAGAAAGGTGTCCTTGCAAAGCTTGAATTGCGTGTCCAACCATCGGGCTCTATGGGTATGCCTTGCATACTCATACACTAGATTCTCATGAAACATGGACATAAAATGATACACTGGAATCTTCTCAATAACTAAATCACACCTTTTTGCTTGAGACCCATCTTTTTTAGCGTATGCCACTATTTTATACTTCTCAAAATCTACTAGTTTATGCCCCACCTCATCTATGCTTTCCATATGTTGACATACTGGCAGTCGTTGCAAGCCACCGCAACACTCACATGAACCATCCAAGCATGTTGTCCTGTAGAATATTTGGCCATCCTCTATTTGACATAAATTTTTTGATAAGAAATCTCTTGAATATTTTGGTGGGGCTTCTATGCCACAATCCTACAAAACATCATTAGTATACAAATCTAAACATATAGAACAATAAACATCATAATGGTTAGCGAATTCAATATGTAGTCTACAACAAAAAGTAGTGAGTGTGTGATTTATCTTGACATAAAAAGGTTTAAGCATTTCAAAAAATCTTTGAGAAATACTAATTTGAGGATAAGCATTTTAAAATTTATGAAAAATTTGGGTTTGAGTCATATCCAAAAAATGCTTTGGATGTGGCTCACAGTTCCAACTACTGATTCTCCTTCTTACGACATCCCTTTGATTCAGAGATGGCCTTGTATTATTCTTCCAATAATCTTCAATTAGTGTTCTCAATGCTTCAACAACTTTTCTATCTTTATGTGGTAGTCTTCTTGAGAATGCCCATAATTCATTTGAATCGGTGCCCTCAATTCTTTGCCGCCTTTGAACAACTTTTGATAAAGTTTTTCTACTAATTCCCATTTGTTCACTTGTCTTTTTAATGAGATGAGATCTCTTTGTTTGATACCTTACCAAAGTCGATGTAATGACACGTCAGGTGACATTACTATCCTTTGAGCGTGAGGTCTTACCCACACTTTCATAATCATCTATTACATTCTTCACAATAGTGTTTTCACTTGATGCATTCGATGTTCTCAACCCAGGAGTCTTCATGATGTTTCTGCACTTTAAACCCCGCAATTTGAAGAAATAGTTGACATCTTCCGGTCTCATTTAGCCTTTCAAGGAACATTTTCCAAATATTATTAGCATATCTTCTACAAGTACATTCTGGAATCTTACCTTCCATGTGCTGCAAAATATCCTCATCAATATTAATCAAAAAATTTGGCTTTCTACGCAAAATTCTAAGTGGTGTTCTCTTAGGTACATACATCTCAACATTAGCAATTTCATCAATATTTAATTTAGGTAGGCTGGATTGCGTACCTTCGACTGAGGGTGGAATAGAATACATACCTTGAGTTTCATGTGGGGATGATGGCATACCTTGTTCGTCAAATCCGAGTGATGATGTACTCTCAACTTCAGATGTGGTGGATGGTGTCGAACCATACTCACTTGTGGTAGATGGTGTCCCTCTATATTCACTTGTGCTTAATGGTTTCCCTTCATATTCACTTGCAGTAGAGGGTGTGTCTCCAACTATGGTATCTGCATCTCCCCTATCATGACTCTTTCGCATTCGTGCCCTTTGTGCTACCAATTTCTTTTCTCTTTTTGATGGTTGAGGTTCCTCTTCAACTGGCTTGTTTTCATCTATCGTTCCCAATTTTTGCTTTTCACGATATTCCCTCATCCATTTTTTATCTTTATCTCTAAAGGCTTGGAGCTGATCATTTGTTATTTTTTTCCTTTTAACAGTTTGTTTCTTCGGCATGACGAATAATTTTACCTATGTAAAAAGTGCTAAGTCAAGTCAAATTAACTAATAGTGAAGGGTTCTAAAAGTCTATTAAAGAGGGAGACCAACGGTCACCTCTTTCAAATGTTAGTTTTCGAAGTTGAAGTGGTTTGCTTTAAGAGGTAAACATTATAAAAGGCCATGATAAACTTGAATGGAGGATGATCTTGGATTGGGCGTCAAACCAAATGAGGAAATGTTGAGTTTTCCTTAACAAAATTGAGCTTTTGGTGACTGAAATTGGGTTTCTGAGTTGGGCAGCATTATTTTACATTAGATTGAGCATGAACAAGGTATATTAGGCTTGTTTCAATAGTTTTCAAGTTTTGATGTGTTTGGCAAGTGCTACTTTCAATAAAACATACGGTTTCTAAGCCTAGGGAGAGGGTTTTATGGTTTGGGTGGTAAATGATTGAATCTCTACAATCTAATGCTATAATTTGAAGTTTTGATAGATATAAAGTGCTTCCCCAAGGTTTCAGTAGATTTGGACACATTTTGAAGGTGGTCCCTTTGTAAAAGTGGGCTAATTTGGGCCCTTAAAAGCGTAGAAAACTTAATAATGTGTGTAGTTTGGTACAAAACAAGCATTGGTGATTGTTGGATATGTTGAAAGGCTCTGTAATGGGTAAAATAAAGGTGTCTAAATGGTCCTAGGTATGTAGAACAACAAATCATTGTGGTGGAATGTCTTAACTTGGACTTCAATCTATTTTGAGACTCCTTTGGTTGTTTCGGTGAACGAAAAAATCCATTCTTCATGATCAGCCTATATGGACCAACAGGGTACAAGTTTTACTTTAATTTAAAGATGGAGCCTTTCCTCCTACTGTGGTGAACTGTGATTCAGAGGAAAGGCTTGTAATATGTTGTTTTCAAGTTTCATGTTTCTTTTAATAGTGATAAGGTGTCTATAGGGATGGTGATGTTATCGTAGGCTGAGAATGTGAGTTTTTGGCATGAAAAGGAGGAACCAAAGTGGTGTTTTTGAGATCTAATGAGGCTAAAGGCCTAGTGAAGGTTTATTTTGTTTATACAGACCTTGACAAACTTGTTTAATGCTTTGGTGAGGCTTGGAAGGCCTTGGAGTTGTGAAATATAGAAAACCCTAGATATTTATGAGAAAATTGACAGTTTTTGTATTGCAAACCTATTTGAGCATGCATTAGGAGTATATTCCAATTTTTTAGAGACATGTATGGAAAATTTGGTAGCATAGACAAGGCAATCAGCTGGTTTGTATATCTGTTTGAGAAAATACCTCAATGAAAGATTTGGAAGCATACACAAAGAAAGTCAATTGTTAAATTTAACAAAATGCGTCAAAGAGATGTGGTTTAAAAATGTAATAGGAAAGTGTATAGAATTGTGTAATTAAAATATTGAACTGTAAGGTTGTAACATGACAAACAAACAATTTGATCAACATGGAATAAGCAAAACAACAAAAATGAAAACATTGCCATAGAATGAGAAAGAAAATGTACAAAGACTTTACATACCTAAAAACCAAAGTTTCAAATGGAGGAGTTCTACCCAATTATGTAGCCTTTGCTTCTTCTTTCCTCAGGCTCCTCAAAAAATTGAATTTTTCAAAAGCTTGTTCCCCTCCAAACTTCAATTGTATATCAGTTATCACTGCAATTCAAACTTGAATTCATATTACATGCCTTCCAATGTGAAAAATCT